>JANHZU010009873.1:251133-265338 GCA_032468055.1 Acrochordus granulatus | reverse complement strand
AAATATAAGAACTCATAGGAACAGGCCCTTTTTATAGAGATGTACCATGCACAACAGAGCTTTATTTATTGATCACGTATTCAGCTGAGCATATGTCTTCGCAAAAGCTTATGTATGATGTCACAGTAAGTTCATTTCTGCTGAAGCAACTTCAAAGACTGACCAGTCTGTGCAATCAAAGCAGGTCTGCAGCTTTAGTTTTGCCCCCTCAGATTACCTCTTCATTGTACTAACCACAGGCTTTGCGGTTTTAAGTTTCTGCCTATTGGGGGGGATGAGGAGTTATCATACAGTGATCAGGGCTTCATGTGTCCAAAGCAGAAACAGCAACTCCTTTGGGTTTATAGAAATTCAGACTTACCCTCAAGATCTGGATAACACATAAGCCACAATGCTTGTTTAAAGCACCTTGTGTGTCAGGTGAGAAAAGGGTAAAGTATGGTTGCTAACTATGCTTGCTGACCACTTTTTTAGTTTAGTGTGTCATGTCAATACAGCTACTGTAAAAATACAATTATTGGTTATTGGGAAACGAGGCAGGAAGAGGGTATGAAATGTCAAAGATTATATCTTCTAATGGCATATAGTTATCAGTATTTTATTTCATAAGTCAACTTTCTCAAAGCTAAAATTTGAATAATGTGATCATGAAGATTATTTAGCTTATGCCATCTCAGATTTCTTTATGCAACTTTTTCACATTTCATCTTAATATCTGAGAAGGCTACACCAGAACACTTTTTCTCTAAGCATCTAGTTCTTCACATGAAGCAAGGTCACAGTTAGTGTTGTATCAAAGAAAATTCAATCATCTGCTTCAACCTGCATTATAAAATAGTTCAATCAAAATACAGAACTGCCACCTTAGCAACAGTTATACAGGCACTGACCAAATTCTCTCTCTATAGTAACAGAATTCAAATTTTCTTTCAAAAAAGTTAAGCCACTTGATGTCTTCTTCAGTGCTTTAGGAGTTGATGTATCATCACGAGTCATCATTCTCGAATATAGTACAGCTACAACTGTTGAATGCAGGTATTAAACAGGACAATTTGTGCAGATAGATACCTGACATTATACAGCTAACTTCAGAGAAAAGATCAAATACAACTGAGCCAGTAAGAAATCAATCAGAGCTCCAAGTGGCAATAATTTGACTTAACAACATACTAGAATCGTGATCTAAACAGATTATCAGAAAAGGAAGATATGATCCAGCCTGTGTTGCTAGTTCAATATAAACTCAGAAAATTAATTCTATATTAACCATTCCAGTCTAGAAGTTAAGGTGCGGACTTAGGAGCAGGGAAACATTTCAGTCTTGTCTTAGACATGAAAACCAGCTGGGTGACCCTGGGCCACTCTTTCTCTCTCAGCCCGAGGAAGAAGGAATGACAAAGTACTAGGAAACTATATGGACTTCCTATGCAGGCACCAGTAGTCATATCTGATTCAAAGCTATTATTATACATAGCCATGATTTAATTCAGTTGGACTGTCTACTGCACAGAATATACTCAACAGAACCTATTTACTGTGTATCAATTTCTCTGGTCTTGAAATTGTCCAATATAACAACACATCCAAATAGAGCCATTATCTGAACAGCACAATAAACTGTACCAATGTCGGCTTTCAACAGGCAGCAAAATGTTTTGGGCTGTCCTGTGCTCCCTCTGGCCTTTCAAAAGCAGGCTGGATTGGTGGCAAAAGCTCTCTCAAGCAAGAAAGAAATCAGTTCATATGCCATGATTTAAGCCTCCAGCCAACCTTTTCTGAATGAATGAGAAGTTTAACAGTGCTTCCCTTCTCCTATTTTCTTACAGTATGTGGCAGCAAACAAGATGATGCACTTGTCTCCCAATATAATTACACAGAGTCACTACACTCCTTCCTTCTTGCCAAGCTCCTTTGCTTTTACCTGTATATTATAACCATGTGTGCCAGTTTTATGAGGCTGTATTTTGTTGGCAGCATAGCCTTCCAGCCAGCCCCTGAAAATGTAGTTAACACCGAAAGGCATCACAGCCCTCCCAGTACTGAATTACATAATAAACATTATATGTCTCAGCATTAATATGGATAGCCTGTGAAGACCAGAACTATTCCAAGAAGCTATCTCTTGGGCCAACTAAAGAGTTATGAATTAACTCTTTAATAGATCCTCTGGAAAATGCCTGGATGCATTGATCCTTCAAAGCATTACAGACATAGGGGGTGGCAGGTAGATAGATTCCAGAGATTCTATTAGCAATGCTTTCTTTCAATGATACAATTGGCAAACGGGGTGCTTTAGAATTTTTTTTCACTTTTTGCTTTGGAAATTTTCAGTGATTACCTGGTGATTATGTGACTACCCAGAGGCCATGCAACAGACAGGGATTTCACACCTTTTCTGTTCTGCTAGAGGGAGTGATCTGGGATCATGTAAACAACTTCCATTCCAAAGATTCTCCTGGGCATTTATCATTTATGCAGATTTTAGTCCTTAGAATCAGCAGGTATTTTTCCTCTTGCATAGCTATCTAAAAGATGCCATACTGAGAATAAAGGGCCTGACTTCCTAGTACATAAGGATTACAATAGAAGGGTTACTAATCACCTCTCTCATCCCCATGTTGTATAAGAGTGAGAACTATAAAGTATATAAACCATTAACTAAAAGACAGCTGGCCTCAGGCACTCCCGAGTCCCTTGATGCATTCCAACGTGAAAGCCTAAAGTAGACTTTTGGGATCAAGCTGCATTCAGTGTTAAATGCATCTCTGCATTCAATATACAGCTTCTGTCTATTCTTCAAAACAAATACCAGCTTCAGAAGAACTTTTCTCACAGAAAAACATTAGATTCTGTCTATGTGCCTGCTTTGATCCCATTCATTATAAGCTCTCAGCCTGCATAGGCACATTTAAAATTGTAATTATTTTGTGAAGCAGACAATGGGACGCTTAAAACACTGCTGATGCATAGACCATGGAATTCAACTTTCTAACATGGTTATGAAGATATAAAAATATATTCATACTGCCAGATGAAATTAGAGAGTTGTAAGGGACCTAAGAGGTCACCAAATCCAACCACTCGTAACTGGGATTCACTACACTATTTCTGATAATCGATGACTATTCAGGCTCTGTATGAAGTCCCAAGCCAAGTAAGAAAGCATTCTCCAATACATTGCACTGCAATGTGATAAACTACGATTACCACCTCTCCCAGCCAGCATATTCTTGGCTGTGCAGGCTAAGGATGGTATAAGTTACAGTCCAACACAATTAGAGGGATACTAAGTGAGGAAAGTAATAGAAGAATCCAGTGTTTAAAGTGTGCCCTTTAACTTCTATCCTTATCTCAATGACCAGGAGAGTGCTAAAACCCACACTGTCCAAGATCTACATATTCTTTTTTTAAGGCTACCAGTCCACTGGGTGGTTTCCAGAAGACTAAAACATCCAGATACAAAATAATGTATCAGTTAAAACACACTGTGCTAAGAACTAACTATGCCCAAACCTAGACTTATAGAGGTTCAAACACCATCCTGGCTCAAGGAGGAATTAAATCTATCATGAAACCTCTCAGACTAAAAGATTCCACCTTAAAAATGGATTTGCCAAAGATGAAAGTGAGGATGCAGAACATATAAGCAAGTATCAGTCATCAAAGGATACTGTGAAGGCCTAAGCTCTTCTGCGGATCTACTACAGGGGAACATGAAGTATTTGAAGTCTGACTGGGTACAAATTCTGAACTATAATTTCTCAAATGATAACTGGCAACTATCTTATATGGGCACTGCTCTGTTTTTGAAATACAATACAGTTATCATTCTTAATGGTTATGAATGTCTTATTGGAAGTGCAATAAAACCTCTTGGGGAGAGATCTTGTTCTGGAGTGGCATAGTCATCAGTGTGTTCATAACCCTCAGCCCTGTTGCTCCTTACAATCTTTAAGACCTAAGTTTCCTAAATGATGAACCAACTGAAATAAATCCAGAGCAAGACAGAGAGACCATTAGAGTATAAAAAACAGACTGGGGAATGATACTGCATCTGGTTTGGACAGGGTTATACAACTCTTGAAAGTATATAAGTTTTCAGTCTTGATTTATTGCTTTAACCTCAGCTATCTCTAAAGTCAACTTACTTTGAATCTGACTTTAAAAGTATCCAATAATTGCAATGGATGCAAAATGCAGCAGCTAAGCTCATAGAATACAATGCAGGCCATGGGGATTGCATAATACATTCACTGAACAACATGCATTGGTTGCCAGTTGCATTCCAGGACAATTTGATTTAAGCTTTAAAGACCTAAATGGCTTAGCAGCTGACTATCTAAAACTAATCTCTTTCATTATGAATCTGTTTGGCTATTAAGATCTGCGGGAAAAGTCCTGAAGAGGCCACCACTGTCAGGCTTGTGTTTCTGGCATGTGGGAGAGGACTTCCTCCTGCATTGTTACCAGGCTAAGGACATCTTTTTGTCAAAATTGTGGCTAACCCCACTCTCAGTATTTTTTTAAAAAATTATAAACAGACATTTAATTGATAAATTATTTAATATGTTACATTCTATTTACTTAATTTTTTAAAATGTTAGTTGCCCTAAGTATGCCCCACAGAAGAAAAACAACATACAAATACATATAAATTGGCTCAGAGTAGCACTTAACCATAGGATTTTGGAATTGCCAAGTGCTGCAGAGCCTGGCTTCCCAGCTTTTTGGAATTTTGAGGAAAATGGTGGCTATAACAGCAGACAGTTTTGTTGGCCCATATACACAATGGTTCCCAATACCAATTTACCAGAATGCTGCCTCCTGCTCTCTCTCTCTAGTTCCTGCTACTGCAGGACACATCCTGTTGATGCTTTTTAATTATGGTTTTTTTTGTTATATGGCACATTTCTAATCTGGGCATTGGATTATAGATGCCCATTACTTTTTATTTTTAAGAAAGCCCATAAATACTCTTAGAAATAATGGTAATTCAAGGGATTTTAGTGTACAGAATGCAAGTTTACCAATTCTTTTCATTTAAATCTTTTTTTTTTTAAATTGAGGCATGAAACCTAATGGGAGTGAAAGTAGTTATCCCCAACCACATTGACTGTCCTGGACCCATAATGGAGCTCCAGAAACAAAGCTAAAGAACCATTTCACAGACTACATCTATTCCCATACACTTTGGTTTAAGATTACAGCAGGAACAAGCTGCTGTCCCAACATGTTTGTCCCGTTTTCTGTAACAGAGCACGAGATTGGAAAAATTACTTTCAGAATGTTCAGTAAAGAAAACCTCTCTGATTTTTTTTGTTTTGTCTCTTCTTGGCATAACTGGAGAAGTTTGGAAGTCATCTGATCTCCTAGTTCATCTGCCAGCTATTTGAACTCACAGACAAGTTCATAAGGGTAATGTAATTATTATAACTGAGTGCTTTAAGAGATCACTTGCTTTCTTAAGGAAATAGCACTGTCATGATCAATAAACTACAATTCAGTTATTAAGTACATAGAAAGCAGAGGTACTTATATTAAAATCCCAGAGTGATTAGTTGCAGGGCCAGTGGCCATCAGTGTTTTTCTTTGATTAACAATCTAGAGGAAGATATTAAAATCCTTGCCAATAAAATACACCAAAGCTATAAAATGGCCATAGTGATAATTAATGAAAAGGGCCCAAGACTTCCAGCATAGTGGATTGCTTGCTTTGCTGGACTTGTTCCAAGAAATATGTTGATGCAGCCAGCTGCAAGGTCAAACATCCAGGAAAAAGATCTAAGGAATGGGAAACTGTCCACAAAAGCAACAGAGTGCAGTTTTTGATTCCCTTTTATTTATGGCATCTGCCACCCTCCCATTTCATTCTTACGCTCACACATTGTACAATCACCAGCCTAAGCACACTTTTACAACCTACATGGATGAATTAAACCCTTAGTCTGTTTAAACAACCTTTTCTTTGTATAGTCAACAAAATGAAGGTGTGGTAAAAGAATTTTCTCTGCTATACTGCTTGCATGCAGAAGTTAATTACAATAATTACTGGCTTGCAAGCAGGTTGCATGTTTTGTTATAAACCAACAATAGGTTCTCTTGTTAACTAGAGCCTTTAAACAATTTAGCTCCACCCTCAACCCATTTTCCATGTCTCTTTATGCCACCCTCCATGTGCTGGAGGACAAACATCTGCAACAGGGAGTCAGTACATAATCTCCACAATGCAACTCAAAACCTAGCAGTCTGTTACACAGCTTTCCTCTATGGAGAACAAATGTCTGCAGTGAAGAATGTGTAAGTATGTTCAAGGCATTAAAAATGCAGAGAGCAAGCAGACTTTTGCTCTCCAGCCACCCAACACTGTCACAGAAGATCTTCAGAGGTGAGAGAACTCAGTGCATCTAAAATAACTGCAGGACAGATAAAGCCTGACGGATGCATTTGTAATTTGAAGCCTGACTATTTTTAGTGCGACTTATTCCTACACAGGTAGTCTTCAACTTACAGCTACAACTGAAACCAGAGCTTCCATTGTTAAGCAAGGCAGCTGTAAAGTGAGTCATGCCCATTTTTGCAACCTTTTTTGCTATGGCTATTAAGTGCATCACTGCAGTCGTTAAGTGAATCACATGGTTGTTAAACAAATCCAGTTTCCTCCTTGACTTTGCTTGTCAGAAACCAACTGGGAAAGTCACAAATGGTGATCAATGACTTCTGGATACTGCAACAATAATGAATATACCAGTTGCCAAGCCCCTAAATTGTAATCATGTGACCATGAAGACACTGCAAGGTCATAAGTGGGAGGATCAGTCATAAGTCACTTTTTTAGCACCACTGTAACTTTGAATGGTCACTATAAACAAATGGCTGTAAGTTGAGGACTACCTGCATAAATGGTCACAAGATCGTAGTAATAATTTTTTCTGGGACAAATACTTGAGAAAGGCCTGCCCTCAGCTATGGAGAAAAGAAACAGAATGATTTGATTGGAGAAAAATACAATAAAAATTCCCTGATTATAGAAAGATAGCATTTCAAGGAAAAGTGCTAATTCATTGTGCTAAATTACTACACAAAGGGAAGTTTGTTTCTTCTATAGTGGTAAAAAGATAAAGGAGTCCCTGTGGGTTTTACTCCACTAGCATAGCAGCTATAGGGGGTGGTGTTCATCTCCATTTCAAAGGGCCGTAGAACCAGCGCTTATCCAAAGATGTTTCCATGGTCATGTGGCCAGCATGAAGTCATGGAGTGCTATTATCTTCCCACCAAAGTGGTATCTATTTTTCTATTTGCATGCTTTTGAACTGCTAGGTTAGCTGGAGCTAGGACAAGGATGGGAGCTCACCCCATCACACAACGTTCAAGTCTCAAATCTGGGCCAGTCAGCTTTCCAACCAGCAAGCCCAGCATCTTAACCACTGAGCTATCGCAGCCCCCTTCTATAGAGGGGGCATTCTAAAAAATTATCCCTAACCACATTTACAATTGCAAATAGTCCAGCATCTCATCAGTCTACTTGCATGAGTAGGAAATCATCACCAATATCCTGCAGTCACCCAAATACAAACTATCTTTTTCACAGGTGAATCTACACCAGTCCCACATGTGAAAACAGCTTCTGCATGCAAAGACAGAAACATTTTTGTGCCTCTCCCTGCTAACCTGATGCCTCTCTAGCACCTTATGTCTTAGTCATGAGAGGAAACTTCCATTAGCCTGTTTCCTTTCCCCCTCTTGAACTCCACACAGACTCTGCAATTCTTCTCATAATTTGAAAACATCTGAACTAAGTTACTAGAGCTGATGCTGTGAGTTTAAGATCTACATGTTTGTAAATAAAATTGGAAAAGTGAAAGAAATGTTTTGAATCAAGTCCTATCAGTATGATATTCTGTAGCAGGATGCTGTAGGACCTGTTGATCTGCTTGCTCTATCATCCAACAAGGAAATTACTTTTTACTAGCTGCTAAAGAATCCAGGACTTCTCAGTTCCTTTATTAATACTATTTAAAAGACCTCAAGAAATCAATGTCTTTTCTTTTTTTAGAATCAAGTTTCTTGTTTTTCAAAACAGCAGATAAATAAATTGCTTGTGACATATGCTGGATTACAACTCTTAATCACCAATCTGAATACCCTAAACTTTCTTCTGCGTGAACCTGGGTTTGCCATTCTCTCTTTTCTAGGGCTGAAAGCAAGTGACTAGCCCAAGGTTCCCTAGTTGGCTTTATGCCTAAGGCAGCACTAGAATTCACAGTCTCCCAGTTTCTGGACTGATGCCTTAACCACTTGGCTACGAAGAGAAAGGGATTCTAAGGGAAGGCAGAGATGAGTGTGGGAGGAGGAAGAGCGATTAGCTCTGTTCTGAAGGAATTGTTAATAACTTCCATAAAGGAGAGAAAGAACCAAGGGGTAATTACTCCAGAACAGGGATATGTGATTTATTTTCATTTTTTTTGTTATGACAGAATTTATTTTACCTTGTTATGTCAGGCTGAGCTGATCATTTAGAGTTGGTACCAGGCAACAGCAATTCTGGCAGGAAATAATAAAAGGCAGAATAATGTACGTTTCCTGTTTTGCTGTGAGTGGGACACCTAATTATCCCTATCCATTTTTCTATTTTCCTTCCTTCCACCCACCCTACCTACCACATCTATAAGGCTGCCTAACTCAAAAAATGTGTGGTTGGTATACAGCATGCAAAAAAGTACCCCCCAAAACCAAGCCCAAAACATATATGAAAACATGTACAATACATAAATATAAAATGGTCACCATATTTATTTCTAATGAGATGTGATAGCAGCCCGGCACTCAGAGAAGAGAGAGAGAGGGTAGGTACTGTCTGTATTGGGGATGCAGTGGCCTAGCAGTTAAGACATTGGACTTGTTGGCCAGAAGGTTCTGTGCATTTTGGCATATAATTGTGCCGGCCACAAGACCATGGAAGTGTCTTTGGACAATGCTGGCTCTTTGGCTATGAAACGGAGATTGACATTTCCCCCTAGAGTTGGACATGACTGAAAGGGGGAATTTTTACCTTGTAATATCTGTTTCCTGACCTGGCCTTCTTTTTCTGATAGACAGGTACTTAATTCATTAAAACTAAAGATTGTCATAGATCAAGGTGCACTGGTTGGTTTATTATGTTGTCTGAATCCCAAAGAGAGGCTTATTCTGAAATTAATCCTCCTTTCCAGTCTCCTACTTCCATTTTTCATTTTCATTGCAAATGCACATGTTGAGAAATGAAACATGGGCAACAAGAAAAAGCTACTTATTGTAACTTTTAGGTCAAAAAAGACCAATATGAATTTACCTTTTTTCAAAAAAATAAAAATCAAATCTCCTTTGAGCAAAGTTCAAAACCCAGTGACTTCATCCAGAAACACCCAGTAAGTTATCTTGAAACAATGCAGAAATGGGTGGGCGCTGCCTTTAGACTTCCTAGCCAGCATCAAGCTTTAGGTTTTTTGATAGTTTCTCATCCCAGTATTATCCAGGGCAATGGACCCTCCAATTTGACTAAGAAAACTATGATAATAAACAAAAATCTGGTGAGTGTTGATGGACAAGCTATCACAAAACAGCTAGAATGTGGATCAAAATGTTTGCAGAACTGCAAATGTGCTTGCTTAGTTAATTATGTTAACGCTGGCCAGTAAGGATGAAGCTAAGCTAACAATGTGGCATAGCATTGTTAAAGCATGTTCCTTGAGTGTGGCTGTTCTCCTGCACTCATTTCAACAGGATACACCATGATACCCCTGATCAATTCTCAGGTGTCTCTTTTATTTTTAACTCTTTTAAAATGTAGGGTACAGTTTAATTTATCTTTACTATAGTAGAATAATTTAGAAAAATCCTATAGTTTGAAAAATGAAGAAGTCACACTCAAGAAAATATAGGAAGACAAATTGACTAAGACGCAGGGAAATGCTATGTATGCCTAGCACACTGAACTTCAAAATAAACCCACTTATTTCCACCCAAGCATATGACTGGCGTCCATCCTGTTCAGTTAATTTAGTGTTCAGTAGATCATGCAAAGCCAGAGAATTAGACAAATTTCACAATATATTAACACCTGAAAGCATATTGTGTGAACAACAAAGCTAAAGAATGATAGCTTAGCTGATAACTATGATTTCAAGATAACTACTACAACAAACTCCACAATCAGAAGATCTGGAAGCCATGTTGGCAGGGTAATATGGGAATTATAGTCCAATTCATTTATAGACCACCAGGATTGAAGAAATTACAGGACAACACATGAATTTCTGTTCTTATATGTGTAAATAATACAGAAGTTATTTGCTCCCCCCATGTGTGTATAAAAATTTAGAGACCACCCATCTCATTCAGAGAGTCCCTCTTATAGCTACAGTCAACATCAAAACAGAAACATGATCCTGCTGTATCAATGAATGGGTCACCTGGTCTAGTTCTCTGGCATGCAGTGGTTGACCAAATCTACTCAGAAATCACAAATTTAGATGGGCAGTAGTTGTTTTTCATTATGACTTCCATGACTGACTGACTGACTGACTGACTGACTGTGTATTATCAAATCAATGTTGACATTTAGTGAACATGTAGATATATTTTCTCCAGGATGATCTGTCACCAACTTGGTTGATTATTATTTAACAGTTGGCATTTAAGGTTTGGTGCTTGTAATTCAAGAAATACTATACAGCTACTAACACCCATTGCATGCCTACAGTTTAACCAGCATTCCTCTGAAATTGTGCCTAGCACTCCCCACGATGGCATATCACAGTTGGATAAATTTTTATGATTTGGTTTGGCAGAATGTAGAGATTCTGGAAAAAAAGGCCTGGGATCCACATTTGGCTCAAGTCAACTTTATTGTCTGCCTTTGATGTCTGGATTGATAGCTCATCAAGTTAAGGCCAGATTCCTAATTGGCTGAAGAAGACAAATAATAAAAGAGTTGCATTGAATGTGCTCAGGCTAAGAGATAGTAGGCTCCACATCATATTTCTTTTTTTTTTCCTTGGTTATCACAACTGTTTTCTCTAAGAGTTGATCTGCACCATTAAACTATTCATATTTTCCCTCATTTTTTTCTGTAAATATATCTGAGAAAAAGCAATCATAAATTACTATTTTAAATCCCTTTCTTTTCACTTTGCTATTTCATAGTCCTGTTGAAGATTTCAGTTGCCTTCCTTTTTGCAAAGGGCATCATAATTATAATTAACTGCAACTGCACACACTCAATGTTTATTTTATTTATACTGAGCTGACAGTTTTACAAGAAGTGCAGATGTACAGGAAGCTTGTGAATCAGCACTATGATGATAAATGACAAAGTGGAATGATGGTAAGTTGACAGAATGAAGAACTTGGGAGTGGACCTTAATTATTTCAAAATAGAGGGTAATATTAGTGGACGCCTGGTTTAGCCAAGTGTTGAGTGCAGGTTGCTTGCTGGTGAAAGCAAAATTGGCTAAAATGTAACAATAAGATGAATTCATAATCTGTTACATTTCTGCTTCTCCCCAAGGAACTGCAACCTTAGCTTTTGTAAAAGGAAAAGGGCTTTGATATATCCCCATGCTTTTTTCCTGAAGAATGAAAGCATTCCATTTTAAGTGTGCAGTAGCAAAAAGACTCCAAAACACTTGCCTCATGACTTGAATGGCATCCTGACTAAAAGGGAATCACGTTTGAGAACTGAAAGCTATCTCAAATCACGGAGGAAAAGGAGAGAGTTCACACAGCATATTAAAACCAAAATTAAATAAACCAGTGCATTCAACCTGTGTATCATAACTGGATGGGAAATCTGATCTATCACAAAGAAAAGGAACCATGATAATTATTTGAAAATCAAACATAATCAGAATCTCACAGGCAAAGGTGAACTTCAGAAGGTGAAATCTTTTGGATATTGAAGGCAATCTGATTTCAAATCAAAGCCTGCAGGAAGGTTGGGAAAGGAATCCTACCATTGGACTCTCTCTCTACACACACACACAGAGACTCATCTTGTCCACAATCACTGCATAGACAAAAATATTGTTGGGGAAGGGATACCGCTTGTCAGTTTGGAAGAACCAACTAGAACAAAGAAAAACCCGAGCCAATGGAAGCCCCCTCCTCCCTCTCTCTCAACCCTTCCTTTCTCCCCTGGCAGACTTGCTGCCCCGCGGGGGGGCCGTCAAGGGGCATCTCTGCAGCTGTGCCTGCGCCTTACCGACATAGAGCACGCCCTCCTTGGTCTTCTCGGCTGCCACGGCGACCCCTTCCTTGGTCTTCTCCGCTGCAGCAACCACCCCTTCCTTCGCCTTGGACAAGCCCTTCATAAACACATCCATCCCGGCGCCGAGCTCTGCATGGAGACAAGACACCCGGCGCAAGATGGCTTCAGCAGAGGCTGCGCCGTTCCCGCAAGGATAAGACGATGGGGGCGGGGGATGAGTCAGGTTTCAGAGCGATGGGGAGACGGGGGGCAGCTCGACCTCCTTCCCGGCCCAGCGGTCGCAACAAGACCGCTTCAGCCCCTCGCGAAGGGCTGCCTCCTCGCTGCTAAGCGAGGGGAACGGCGGGAGGTTCTTCCCGGAGGACCTCCGACGCGAAACGGAGGCGCCCGGGCACATCCGCGCCGCTGCTGGAGTCCAGGTGGGTCCTTCGGGGAAGGGCAGCCTTCGGCCCCCAACTCAACGAGTCTGGGATACCTACCGCTGCAGCAGCAACCGCTCCCCCCGTCCCGACCTGCCACCCCGGCCCCGGCTGGCCTTGAGGCAGCTGAGGCGGATGGCCCCTTCCAGCCCCACTCCGCGACCGCAGCGCGCGCGCGAGGAGCCCTCCTCACCGCCGCGGCGAGGGCAGGGAAGGGGCGGCTCCGCGTCCTTGAAACGGCCGCAGACCTTCGAGAGAAGGCGGCACAGCCGAGGACGCGAGCAGCCGCCTTCCCGCCGACCGGCTCGGTTCGTCTCCGCCTGCAGGGGGAGCGAAGAACGGCCCCGCAGCCGGGGAGACCGCAGCCCGCGCGCGCGGGGGCTCGCCTTGAGGGAGCGCGGGACTGGCCGCCGCCGCCGCCGCGTCTTCGGGGAGACGCGGGGTCCGAGGGCGCGGGCGCCACTCACCCAGCGACTGCGCTGACTCGGCTGCGTGTCCGTCGGACGCTCAGCTCATGTCGGGCCGGAGCAGGCGGGCGGGGCGGCGCAGCGCGGCAGTCAGGGCAGCCCCGCCACGGAGCAGCGCGGGGAGGGGAGGAGGGAGAGCGCCGGTGAGAGACGCCGCCGTCGCCCGACGCGCGGGGCTCTCGCCCGGCTGCGGCAGCGGGGCCCGGCTGGCTCCCGCCCGCGGCCGAGGGAGAACCTGCGCCGGAGGAGGCGAGAGCCGGGGGGCTCAGGCAGGACCTTAGCCCAGCTCGGCTCGCGCGGGGACGGGAGGCGCGGGGGGCGGCCGCGGGGCGAAGCCGCAGCCTGTCCCCGGCTGCACGCGCGATACGCGCACCGCCCGAGCGCAGAGCGCGTTCAGAGGATGACTGGCCCGGGCAGCCTTTCCCACGCTCCAAAGCTGCCCCGGCTCGGAAGAAGGAGTGCATCGCCAGCTGGGCTACCCTCGAGGCGGAGATACGTCTGAACGGGCCCGAAAGCGACGGACCCGCGTGGCCCAGCGGCGCTAGTCGGTCCCTGCGAGCACCGTCAGGCAATGGAACAGATTCCCACGTGCGCGCGCGGATTAACATTGCGTGGGAACAACGTGACCCTTGTCCGTAATCACATTTAGCATTTCAAATAAATCTGTTCAGACACGTGGGGCTCGATTTTTTCTAAAGCCTTTCTACAAAAATATACGTTCAGTATGCGAAGCAACCGGCAAACCCTTTCGGCGTAACGTTAAATTCAATGGGACGGTGGGAGAGGAGCGACAATTATTTCAGCAGGCATAAAACATCGCATAATCTCTTTTTCTAGAATCGTAGAAGATGCAAAAAAAAATAGCCAAAGACTGAATTTGGAATAAAATTACAGATTAGAATTTTTAATTAAAATGGAAAGTTTGTATATCTGACAAATTAAAGATTGAAGATGATTGTTTTTATCTTTGTTGTTGTTCAGTCTCGCAGTCGGGTCCTACTCTTCGCGACCCCATGGACTGCATTACGCCAGGCCCCCCTGTCTTGCACTGCCTCCTGGAGTCTTCCCAAGCTCA
>JANHZU010009873.1:239224-250542 GCA_032468055.1 Acrochordus granulatus | reverse complement strand
AAAGCAGAAATAGAGCAAACTAACCAGCACTTACGGATCTGCTTCGAGGCAGGTTCTGGCCTCGGCTGCTGCTTGCTAGCTCGGAGGATCCGCTGCCATCATTTTGAAAGGGCTTTTTCCCTCAGCTTTTCCGGGCGTCATGAGCGGTTTGGAAATTTTTCTTGCCTCGGAGAAGCAACAAGAGAGAATTTCTGCTTTATTTGGGGCAAGGACAAGGACAATTTTTGCTTTATTTTGTGCCTGTGTGTGTGTTTGCACGTGTGTGCACTTTGAGAATATCGAGGAGGGGAGGGGGAGGAGACTGCCTGGAGATTGGATCTGGAGTCTGAAGTCTCGAGAGTTCCATCTCTTGAATGCCTTTCACTTAATTTATGCTGTTTATGCAGCGAGAGAGGAGAGCTCCTTTGTGAGATTTCCCACATGAGCTCATCACGCGGTGCTCATTGTGATCAGGAACGTCGACCTGCCACCATGCGGCAGCATAGGCAGAACGCATGCGCGCGTGCTGCCACCCATATAGGAATGAAGTAAACCTCACGTGGCAGTCGGCAGAACGCGCGCATGCGCTTGCTGCATCGGCAGAACTCTTGTGCAGAGTTGCTGCCTGAACGAGAAATACAGAGCGCGCTGACTGATGATGACATGCAAGTTATCGCGCAAAGTTTGCTTGTGTGAGTCGCAGCTCGTCTAGTGGAATAAATCTGATTAAATTTTTTTGCTTGTCCTATGAGTTTCACGTCTTGTGAGTTAGTCGTCTTGTGAGGTACCACTGTAATTTGATCATAATCTTGCTAGGGTGTGAAATGAGCGCAATTGTATGATAGTTTGAACATTCTTGGGCATTGTCCTTCTTTGAGATTCGAATGTAAACTAATCTTTTCCAATCCTGTGGCCATTGTTGAGTTTTCCAAATTTGCTGGCATGTGGAGTGCAGCACTTTCATGGCATCATCTTTTAGGATTTTAAACAATTTGGCTGGAATATCATCACCTCCACTAGCTTTGGTGTTTGCAATGTTTCCTAAGGCCCATTTGACTTCACACTCCAGAATGTCTGGTTCTTGGTCAATGAAATGTCTGGTTCTTGGTTAGTTTTTATCTTGGCTGCCAATTATTCATTTTAATTTTTTGTTAGTTTTCTACTGGTTTTTGTTTGCTACTCACAAGTATTTGAGATTGGTGGCCATATAAATCAAATATAAAAACCTATTTAAATTTGAAGACAAATGTTTCCATTTGATAAGTTAATACTAATTTTAGAAATAAATGCAAGAATTTTGCTAAATTAAAAATCTAATAGAAATCTGGTGTTAATTTTAGATAATTAAATTAAGAATCTTGGGCAATACAGAGTTATTGGCATCTGTCGATCTGTTTATTGGAAAATGATTCTTCCCTTCCTCCACTCCCTGCAGATCAGGTCTGGGAGCTAGTGGGTCTATAGTGGATGTAAAAAGTCTACACACCCCTGTTAAAATGCCACGTTTTTGAGATGCAAAAAAAATCAGACCAAGATAAATCACTTCAGAATTTTTTCTACCATTTAAACATGGATACACACATATGTTTGTGAGCATGAGGGCCAGTTCTTAAAAGGATGGAAACAAAGACTAGTCCACGACCAAAACAAGGGGCAGGTGGAAACCATCCCTCAAAATATTGAGATTTAAGCCTACCATATCACACATGTGGGAGAAGAAGGCTAAATAAATACAGTACATGAACTTTGATTTCATTTTAAATAAGGTTTGCACTTGACGCATAGCAGCCACTGGAATTCTCTCATAGTGCTTTCAGATCTAGTGCTGGTGAGAGATTCTTTACATTATGCATGCAAATATGTATATGCACATAAAAATATAAGAATATAATGGCCAGAAACCTAAAAGTCAGTAACTTTTAAAAAGGTAATTTACAGGATTATAACTTTATGTAAAATTTAAAAGGTTATACTCCACTGAGTTGGTGTGATATATTAGATTTGTAGGAGTACATTTTATAATAAATGAATTATGCAATTCATGCATTTTGATATTTGCTTTTCTACCTTTGCTCTATATTATGTATTTGTACCATATTGGATTGCAAATGACATGACTGACAGGAGAAGGGGTTAGAGTTCCATGGAGAAAAGTGCTGAAAGCAAGTTAATACTAAGTATCCGTCTGTAAGAAAAAAATTACTTCTTGACTTACAAGAAGTAGACATTGCTATTAGGATTTTTTTTACTGCTTTTTCTTCTGCAGAAATTGAGATTAGATCATGGATCACTTAAATGAATACAAATGTCAGTGACAAGCATATAAGACTTTCACGAGGGACAGAGAATGAAACACTATTATTATAAGAATAAACACTTACATTGATGAAACATTTGGAGTTTTGTGTCTAACTAGAGCAATGTGGAATGTATAAAAGAACTGGAAGTTCATGGAAAATGTACACAAATAACTCTTAGTCCTGGCAAATGCAGTGCCATCATGATAGTTTATATTGGAAAAGGTGTTCTCTGCTTGCTCAGGCAAGCATTTAGGCAATGGTTATTTCTGAAACTACATAGATATTTTGAGCCCTTTAAAAACCTGTGGATTGATTTCTGCTCCACTCTAGAGTGATGAAGCTAGATGTATTGTGTATCCTTAAAGGCAGCTCTGCTTCATTGGTTTGAACATATGAGTTTCAGAAGCTCAGAGTGACAATAATAATAATCATCATCTGAGTTTCCATTTACCACCGTTGGTACTTTAAACAAAGCTAACGGTTTGGAGAAATGGCTCTTTTGGAGGGTTCTTCATCTCCATTTTTTTTCTGGACAAACAGGGAAGAGCTGCAGACAGTATGATGAGGGCCAACACTGCTTGGCTGTGGGACAGGAATTTAAAATGAAAGCAACTTGCTAGGTCGCTGGGCAGGTAGATATAGCAAACCAAGCATATTATTATTGCCCATCTGAGAAAAAGAGGTGTGAGCCATTAAGTTGTGGAATACTGATTTAGCCATAAAGGTGTTCTGCAAACTGATTAAGTAATACATAACTACCCTGACTTACTCGTACTGAAAATGTCAAAAATGGACCATTTTGGCAAGATCATCATTTCCTTTTCTTTTTTAATTTCTCTAAATCCCAAAAATCTGCTCTTTTTGTTACCCAAGTATAAACTCCTACTTTCTCTGTCCTCTTCATTAATCTCAAGAGGTTATAGCAGTTCTCTCAATCTTGGCAATTTTAAGATGCGTGGACTTCAACTCCCAGCATTCCCCAGCCAGCATGAGAAACACTGAGTTATAGCAATAATTTATTTTCTGTCCCATCATGATATTTGCACTTCCAGGGTGCTTACACCTTCAGATGGATTCCTGTTTTGCTCCTGCAAAAACTTTCTAAGCATTTACCATTTTAGGTTTCTTCTCTAGCTATCTGTATCATCTTTTCTTTCAATATTATTCTCTTTCTTCCTATCCTGTATATTGGAATGCCTTATGTATTTATCTCTTCATTTTGTTTTCTTCTCTGTTACACAATAATGGCTTCAAACCTACACTGCCAACCTGGAAGAAAGAAGTACAAGAATTTAAACTTGCATTTGAGACATCACAGTTGGTGAAAATGTTCTGCAATGGTTTCCCTAGTTTTTAAAGTGTAAATTTCATTATTATACATCTGTTGTGCCTGCTTCTAGCCCTGTTTGTGAGAGAACCTGACACTATCCCTTCTATGTAAAAAATATAGACATGTATGCTAACTGGCAGTGGATTGAACAAATACAAAACTTGGTAAAAATGTGCTGTTTCCCTCCACAACACATCTATTTTTATGAATCCTCCATGTATTTGAAGGCAGCATCCGTTTATTTGTTCCAGTTCTGCAAGTAGCAGGGCTTCTGCTGACCACAGGGAGTTTACGTGTGTTAAGTACACAAAACCAAACTTACCATTTCTCATTTCTTTTTTAATAGGCAAAACTTTCAGGACTGATTATTTTTAAATTCATTCATCTGGTTACTTGCATTTTTTGTAACTATATAGTAATTTTCACTTATAAATTATTAATGTAAAACAATGTGAAATAATATAATACATTAACAAAACAAAAATTAAAGTTACCTATTATATTATTTCAAATTAATCCAAACTATTTCTGTAACATATTCTAAAAACTAAATTATCCAGTTAATTTAAGAGACATCCTAGTCAGATAAATATATTTATTAATCCATTAACAAAGGGAAGGTTCAACAAGCAAATACTAAAGAAACCTTGAAACTTTTACACATGCTCCTGAACTTGTAAGAGGAACATCCAGCCTGTGCTTCTGATGAAGTCTGTAAGGCCCTTGGATACAACCCATAAAACCTGCAGCTTCCCTCCTGTGTTGTTGCCCATACCACTATATAGCAATTGTATGATAGGATGACTGTACCCTTTAGCTTAATTTCTGTTTTGGAGTGATGGAGGAGAGAAATTGGGAGAAGTTAAACCTCTTTCATATGTGTTGTGATCCTCCAAACTTCAAAGAAAGCAAATGGTCATAGGATGCATCAAAAGAATTATAACAAGATGAAGAGAAGTTATTGTTTCTTCAAGTTCTCTATTGTTCAGACCACATCTTGTATCCAGTTCCAGGCATTACATTCTGGATAGACTGATAGAGCATGTCCAGGGGAGAGCAATCAAGGTGATAAAGGGCTTAGAAAAAAAACTTACAAGGAGCAATTGAAAGCACCTGGTATGAATATCCAGAAAAAAGGCAGCAGGGAAACATTATAGCTGTTTTCAAGTACCTGAAGAGTTGCCATACAGAAAAAAGGGCAGAATTGTCCACACTGTTCCAAAAAACAGGACAAGAAGTAATTGATTTAAATTGTTCAGAAGTAGATTTTGGTTGGGAATTAAAAACAGTTTTTCTTACAGTAAAAGCTTTTTAATGATGGAACAGTGGATGATTAAATGATGGAGGAGGTTGTAGATTCTTTTGGGAATGTATTAGATGAATTCCCACATTGGGCAGGATGTTTGACAAGATGATGCCCAATGTACCTTTTAGCATTTGCATTCCATGATTCCATGATTCTATATGACTTAGGGAACTTCCTCACATTAAGGCACATTCCTCCAGTTTTTGAGCTGACAGAAAATGTCTGTCTGTGTGTGTGTAGCCTTGAGTCATTGTCGACTCCTGGCAACTGCCTGGACTAGTTTTTACAGTTTTCTTGACAAGATTTTGGAAGTGGTTTGCCATTGCCTCCTTCCTAGGGCTGAGAAGACATGCCTAGCCCAGGGTTAACAAGCTGGCCTTGCACTGCTGGACTGCATCACAAATGTCAAGTAGCTGATCAGCACATTAGTTGCAGTGATGCAACTCCACACCTGCTGCCATACCTCCTCTGCCCCACCTTTGCTCTTGGCTATATTTTCCCTCCTATCCTCTGTCCCTAACTGGTGGGAAACCACACCACATATTCTCAGTGTGGTGAGATGACCTTTGGTGACTGCAGATGAGGGAGTGCCTGGAATGGATGCTTTAGCCACCTTTCCAGTTGCTTATGAGAGTTATTTCTCACATTGAAAGAATGACTAGTAGTTATCAAATTCTCATCTGACTGAGTGCCATCAAGTTAGTGTCAACTTTTAGTGATGAATAAAAGCACTCATTGTGTTTTGTTACCTTTCTTCTAACAAATATTATTAATCAGAGCTCTACCTGATTAAAAGCAAATCTAACAATCTTTCAAACCCATGTAAATAAGGAGCCCAGGTAATGTCTGAACAGCACTTGGTGAAGTGTAAGTCAGACATAGCCAAATGGCTCTGCAGAAGTCAGATGACAGGCCTCTGCTGGAAGAGAGGGAATGTGTGTGCAGCAGCCTAAAGTGTCCATCAGGAGAAGAGTAAATCCCAGTCTTTGATTGCATCATCCTGGGATCATTAATCAGGCATTGTGGAATGCTTTATAGTAAGAGTTGAGAGAAGAATTAATGCACAACTTCAAAACAGAAACATCAAAAGATGAATGTAAACTGCCTCTGGGATGGGTTGAAGATGAGATGAAGGTGGGGTTAATGGGCTATCTCTTCTAAAAATGGTTAAGAGAGCATCTCTGTGCTATTAGCAAGACATGAGGATGCAATTTAGAAAATTTCAGGGTCAAATACATACATACAGCTACAACGTTCAATGGGTTAATCAGAACCTGTCATTGATTCTAGCTTAGTCAGTCTCACTTCATTGTACTTAATTTAATGGTTAACTGAGCTTCTGCCTAATATAGGATTTACATATTACTCAACCACTTCTTTATGTATGGTATTTCATATGGTTTGCTATTTAATTGTATTTATTTATCACATTTCTAAACCGCCATCTCCCTCGGAGAAAGAAGGACCCTCTTTTTTAATAATTTTTCATGCTGCATAAACAAATGACAATAAACCTTTATATTTTTAAGCATGTTATTACTGTTTATTAAATTCATCAGTGAAGAATTTGAGGTGTTTGAGATCTGAAAACTTTTTTTTGTTTTGCTTTTTCATTATTATTAAAATCAGTGTTACACTATTTTTCCAGGCAAGGAATATTATTATTTTAAAAAAGAAAGATGCAGTACATTCAGGAAATGATGCTTTTTCTCTCTGCCAGCTGAATTATTATTGCCTTTCACTCAATTTATAAATAACTTCAAGCATCTTGCCCATATAAAAGAGGTGCCAAATCAAAACGGTAAACATTGTTTTTGAAATATAGATGTAATTATGTATTTTTGCTTAGAAACTTGAATATCACATTACTTAGTTCATTGCTGAACTTTATTGATTGCATAATTGAAAGGTGTACTTTATTTTAGAAAACTATTGATCATTTATTTTGCATTTATTTTTTAAGTTATTCTAATTCCACATTTATTACTTTATAAGTAACTCAAAACAGTAAACATACACCATACTCCTTCTTCCTCCTACTTTCTCCACAACAACAGTTGTATCAGATAGGTTCAGCTGAGGCAGAGGGACTGACACAAAGTCACTTGGCTGGTTTTCACAATAAGGTGGGACTAGAACTCACAGTCTCTGGGTTTCTTGTCTAGTAGCTTAGTCACTACACCAAACTGGATGGATGGATAGAGATGGAGATGGATGCACACACACACACAGAGACTATTTATCTATACATAGTTCCGTGGTTCCAGTTTCTACCCATAACACATCACAAAATTTGTAGCCCCTTTTCTCAGCCCATCATATGTATTATGGGAGCTAGAGATCTGCTAGCTATACCTGCATTTCTAATGGACACCAAACAGGGAGAGCCTTGCAATATAATTACCTGGGTTCTGACTCATTGGACAGAAACTATCATATTTGCTCTAACAAACTGAAAAATAAATAATCAAATCTACAAATGCTAGGAATAACTATGACTTATAAGATGGCAGTACTTTTGTCTCACAGATGGTAGACATATCCTTGCCCATAAGTACTGCATACCCAAAAGAAAGGCTTATCAGAATAAACAGCATGAGTAATAAGACACAAATATTGGGACCACAGCCTATCACAAACCTAGATGCCAATCTTATTCCTTAATCTATTCAGGTATGTAATGCTAATAATATCAGCCACCACATCAAGAGTTCACTCACCTATTCATCTTTCAAAAGGACACTATTTGCCAGGAATTATTTTCTGCATTCCACACAGTACAAATAGATCCATCTCCATACACAGGGAGAAAAAAGCAGAAATAAAATCCTACTATAAATCTGATATCAGAAATTTGAGAAAGCAGTAAAACAATTCCGTTTCCAAGATACAGTAACCCGAAAGTTAGAATTTCTAAATGGAAATTACAGAAGTACAGCTTATTAAGCATATTCTATTACTTATGACCTGAATGTGGTAGAATGTAGTCTGCATTCCAGAAGACCAAGAGACAGCAAAGTTTCAATAGTTTGGTTAGGAGAAAGAGGGTCAAGGTAGCTCCTCCCTAGAAGTTCTTAGAGTATACCTTTAACGATGCAAGAAGTTGCCTCAGTTTTGCAAGATTTCTGTCTATAGGTGACAAACAATAAAGGAAACTGCTTAGAAGTAATTCTGCATGTCTTTCTTGATTTTTGAATCTGACACTGAATGAAAGAATGGGTAAATTAGTTGAGCAGCAAAAAGATGTTTGTGTGTTATCCCAGTTTTTTGGTTAAGAATCATAGGTATTGAAGTTCAGCACATCTGAAGTATGCCAAGTTAAGAAGATTGGTCAAGACCATTAGTCAGTGATCACTTGAAATACATTTAAACACTGATGTAATAATATTAAGAGCTTTTAAAAATCTGATTTAACTGTTTATCATGTTTTCCTGTACACTCATGTGCATCTGCAAACTGAAATAAACTTGATGTATTTGATGTAGTGGACTTTAAGCATTTATACTGCAATAAGTTAATTTAAGGTGCCACTAAAGTCTTTACTGTTACCCCTCTAAAACTGTAATGTTTTAGGACAGACTGCTCTGAGACAGTTGCAGACATAAACCTGAATGCCGGGATCTATATTGCTTCCACACCATCCAAGAAGGAGCAGCACTCAGTCCTGATGGTAACTTGTTCAGCTGCCTGTCTAAGCAAGCAAACAAGCAAGCAGCATCAACAGTCCCCCCATTAGGGAATTGCTCTGAACAGCAATACCGGAGACAGATGGCAGCAGTCAGAACTGTTTGTGCCACATGACCGGCCCTGTGAAAGCCTAATAAAGCTAGCTGGCCAAATTAAACAGAAGACAACATCCTCAGTTAAGGGGCTTCTCTAGGTGAAATGGGGAGAGAAGACCTTATTCTCTTTGCTTGAAACAGGAAAATGTCCTGGGCCTTTCTTAGATGCAGCATTTATCTTGCTCTCTTTTGGGCCCAGGCAGAGTGGGCAGACAAGACAGGCTGATAGATGACAACTGACAACATGATGTTCAAGAGCCTTTTAAAACTTTGATGGAATCTGGAGTATCTGACTTGGAAAAATGATCTTTTCTTCAAATGCAAGCCTGTTTTAAAAAATAAGCCAACATCTATTTTGTTCTGCTCTACAATTACCATTATTCAGCACTTTTCAGTTTCAAGGGGACTCTCCCTCCCTGTCCAGACCATTTTGCTTTTGTTCTAATTTTGTCACAGAGAAATTGACCTAAGTCCTTTAACCTTAAGAGCTTAAATGCATTTGCAGCCCTCTGATGACCCTGTTTTGCCCTATGTGTCATGCTCCACCCAGTAAAGGGAGTTAACAAATTCTACAAATGAAATGCACTCAACTGCATGGTCTTTCAAAGAAGAAGAAAGAAGAGCCTGTCTGGTTTGAGGATTTAAAGAGATTCTCAAGGGTACCTCCTAGATAAAAAGGGAATCTGAAAATTAGGAGCACTTATTGTCTATAAAATGGCAGCAGCAATGATGGTATGTAACATAGAGTTTAGTTATTTTTGCTGAGTTTTTTCTTTTCCCTTTTTTGTAAGCTGCAAGCTGCAGAGATAGTATTCACAAAATGTAGTCTTAATTCTTCAATTCTGTGTTTAACTTTCTGAGAATTTACTTTGGTTGAGGGAGAAAATAGAACGAGGCTGATTCATATATTGGAAGAACAGTTCTGCTTTGCATCATGTGGGAGTTAAATTAAATTGAAATCAATAGGATATACTTCTGAGCAAGTATATAATAAACTCCTCTATTCCAAACTCTGATCTTACACTGCCTAAATAAATCAGAAGACTGACCATTTCGCTTATGTAACGTAAACTGCATGGAAAGCTTTCCTAAGACTGAACAGCAAAGCTTCTATATTCCTAACTATAATGGGATAGTTCCTATACCAACATAATGAAACTCTGCATGTTGGGGAGATCTCATTTCTTATTTCTGTAGTGATGATAGGAAGCCTACTAAAGATACTGAATTAATTCTAGGAGAACAAGTAATTTTGAGGTCTACCATGTATCATGCCATGTACTGATTCTAGAATCACTAAATGGAGAGGTGAGCCAATAGAAATAGAAAGTTACTACTTATGAAAACAATTCTTAAGCTGTTGCTTGAAAAGAGCACAAGCATGCCCAAGATGGCTGCTTAACATAGCTGGTATGAAAAAAATAGGCCATCAACTAATTGGCAGTGACTTTTCCTTCATAGTTCTACTTATTTCCCTTGTTAGCTCTTTAAACAACACATTCTGTGAAGTCTATAGTGGAAGCCTTCTTCTCTGCTTGTTCGAGGGGTGGTTGTGTTAAATGAAGATACGAAAGTGTGGGGAGTCTAACGGCCTGTTTTTCTACCACTTCTACCAAAGCTTTTTTAGAAATAGGTAGAAATGCACTTTGGTAGCTGAGCAATGTTGGTGCTGATTCAGTTTAGCCAATATTGCCTTGGTTTATTCACTCTGTTTTCTGTCCTTTGTCCTTGTTTATTCATCAGCTTTTTCCAGGAGATGTTTTATGCTGCAGGAATTCTGTTTGGGATCATGAATACTTGAAACTAGAGCAGTTTTTCTTGGGGCTAGAATAGGGCTTGGAAAAAACAGTATGCCTGGGACATGAAATGTCCTAACCTTTAAGAAATAACTTGCTTCTCCCAGTCTGGAGAAAAGGCACATTGTGTCATTGATAGGTTTTGTCTCTTAATTTTATATGTCCAGATAAGTGTTCTAGTTTTGGATTTGCTCTTGAGAAAGAACATGGGCCTGAAATGCATGGGCTTCTCAATTTCTGAAAATGTTGACTATACTTCCATCTGCAGTGCCTTATTGGTTCAGGATTGATCATCTTGAGCTTGTGTTATTGTTTAGCCAGTTAAAGAATGCAAGGAAAAACTTGGGAGAAACAACTGTCCTGTCCATTACCATAGCATTGCCCTTTTGTTCAAACATTAGGCAAATACGCATGAAGAGCATCAGAAGCACAAGACTAAGAGAAGGGAGATGGTTGTGGAGCACATCACCAAGCATCCCCTGAAGAACAGGTATTAGCAATAAAATGGGTGCACCACTATGTCCAATGTCCTGTTCTTAGTTTCAATATTGTTCTTTTTTACCAGCCATTCCTGTTATGAATCATACATATCCTGAACATGTATGTTTAAATTTAAGTAAAGGAAGCCTTTAAGTATTGTAGAACAGGTATTTATTTCTAATAAATATTTACCAGTTTGTTCTTAAAAAAACTGCTGTATATCTGCAGATTTTATAGATATCGCATATGAAAATATCCTATTCTTAACTTAAAAAGGTAAAGGAGACCCTGCCAGTCGTGACCGACTCTAGGGTGCGGTGCTCATCCCCGTTTCCAAGCTGAAGA
>JANHZU010009873.1:192179-207763 GCA_032468055.1 Acrochordus granulatus | reverse complement strand
AGTGGCAGCGTGAAATGCTGCAGACTGCTACATTCTGTGTTCCCTCCCGTTTGTGTTTTATTTGTATAAACATGTAACTGACAAGCTAACAACCAATTTACCAAAGGAGGAGGAGAAAAACTCAAATCCAAAGAAAGTTAAAATAATTCAGTACAGAGGGGGGGAATCTAAGGCACTACATAAAAAATTCACAAAAGAGACACACGTATATACTGTTGTCTTCTGACATCCTGACTCCAGCACCTGGAGGAAAAGCCAGGCGTTAATGGCCTTCCAGAGGACCACAAGGGTTGGGGCCCTCTGGATCTCAGTGGGGAGGCTGAGCAGAGAGAAGACGCGTTTCCTCAGTTCCAAAAGATGATGATGCCTAATAGAGGGTGCATGCCCACCCTGTCAAATCTGGGCATATGGTCCCAAGGATAGATGTCCTTCAGGTAAGCTGGTGCTATGTCATGAACGGCTTTTTGGTGAAATGTGAGAAAGACTGAGACTAGGCAAAGAGCTGCTGCTGATACAGTCAGATACGGGACAGTATAGCCTCTACAGTATACAGCACAGTCATTTATCTGTATAGTGGGAGGGGCAAGAAGTTCAGAGCAGACCCTAATTTCTCAGTAAAGGAGACGGGGGAGGGAATTATATTTCGAGACTTGCAAAATTGGTGTTGGCATTGTGAGGCAAACTAGAGAGAAATCACGAGATGAGCTAATTCTGTTTTATTGTAATGCTACCTTGACAGAATTTTGCAAGTGTGAAAGTATGATTCTCTCCCTTCCCAGTCTCCTTAACCGCCTGATAGGGAGGCTCTCTTCTGAGTCTCTCACTCCTCCCACTATCCAGCTGAGGGCTACATTGTCTTATTGACCTTTCCCTTGGTAGTATCTCTGCTCAGTCTCTCAAGGTCTTTCATTATAGGCTTTCACAAGCACAACTCATGGTGCCTCAGTACCATAGGCCAAAAGGATAATCTGCTTCTTCCAGAACCCCTTAAAACTCTGTGCCTATCATACAATCTACCTTAAAAATAAATGAAAAAATAGATATTGGATAAAAATTATTCAATACTATTGGGTCCAAGGAAGGCTTCTTGAGACAGAGCACCATCTCCTTAATTGCAGGTGGAACCATTTCTCTTGCAGTATTTATTACTACCTGAACCCATCTTCTGGCTGGCTGTGACCCATCAGGAGGGACATGAGCTTAAAATAGTGTCAGAATTCTTAGCCCCAAGGATCCTGTCCACATCCTTAAATTCATCCCAGATAATCTGGGATAATCTGCATGACCATGTCTCAATTACTTTCATAGAATCTGCCAGCTTGAGTCCATCTCTGAACAGATGCAAAGAATTTAGTTGAATAGATGCCTAGAATAGTGCTCCTGCAACCTTGTAAGGATGCCCTTGTTCCCTGTTTATAGAATGGATCTGGTTATGGGAAATAGGAGTACTGTCTAGCTATCTGCAGACTCAAAAAAACTTGAGAAGTAAGCCTATTTCATCAGGTAAGTCCTGCTATATGCTGTTACCTGTGCTTGGTTAGATTCATTTTTTATTTTCTTCCAGTGGTGCTATAGGTGCCTCTTGTGACATTTCAGCTCCTTAAGTTCCTTGGAAAACCAGGGACCTCTACAATCACAGAAAGTCTGCACAGCCATGATTTGAACCAAGGCTGCTGTCACCTGCTCATTTCAGACAATGACTAAGACATTGGCAACTAAGAGTGTACAATTAAGCTTTGGATACTATCTCAAGTTCTCTCTGTAACCCTGTTGGGTCCATCAGTCACCTGGGGCTGAATATGTCCTTTTTCCCTGAAATGTGGATAGCTATAGAGAACTCCAGAACTAGAAGGGAATGATCTGTCCATGACAGGATTGATATTAACATCCGTCAACAACAGATCACATAGCCACTGTCCCCAAGGCAATCCGATTGTGACTTCCATTATGAGCTGGGCTACCAATAATCTGGATCAGGTGGCCATGAATTTGTGTCTGATTAGGAGCTCATAGAAAGCAATTTAAGTCCTCCAAATCCAACAATCTAGGGAACTTGGTTGTGAAGAGTCAAACATGACTTAGCAACTGAAAAACAACAACTACTAGCCTGGCCACAGAGTCCAGAAGCTTAGGCAGTGAAGCTGCTATACAGGACATGAGCAATAATCCCATCCTTATGGCTTAGCTTCACAAATAAGGTTTCACACATCAATCTATGTTCCAAGCAGTGCCCCTGTAAATCATCAGGGATTTTGATTGACAACAGCCACACCTATCCCTGCTCTAAGTGATGGCTGGTGCTACAGTAAAAAACCAGAAGAGTGCATTTCCCAGATGGGAAGACACCCCCCCCCTGCCTTTTGCACCCAATAAGATTCTGGTAATACAAATCAGTTCAGCCTCTCATCCAACAACATGGAGAGGGACCTATAATAAGCCATCCTTGCATTAAGTAGCAACAAACACCTGGGCCATTGCAGTTCCAAAGACCACATCTTAGGGCTGAGCACAAGTTTTTTTTTTCTGAGCACAAATGGAATGCAGCATCAGTATTAAGCACATGACCAAAATGGGTCCTATTCCTCCTATCACATGCTTCTCTATGTATGCAGATGCACAAATATACTTTAGGACTATTACCAGTTTTAAAGGGAAGAATAGCAAGTCTCTTCTACATGTGTTCCCTACTTTGTTTCTAAATGTGTGACTATCAAACTCAGCCATTCAGATGACCATTGAACAAGTGAGTGAGAAAAGGAATAGATCCCACATACTCCCACCTCTGTATAGACACAGATTTTGAGTGCCTAAAAAAGCACTCATTCTTTTTCTTACTATTTTTCCTTTCTACAGGTCAGTGCTTCTAGTACCAAAGAGAATTGCATTCTGTTTTAATTCAAGTGGATACATTCTAATGTCTCCTATCTCCTTATTTTCCCAAGGAGTGTCATCTCCTTTGATATGTTGCAGATGGTATTTAGATGAGCATGAAAGGCATTTGCTGCTGTTGGGAAGTCAGGATAATGGCTTTTGCATGCGCACGCTGGATCTCCCTGGAGAATATCACTCAGTGGTCGATAAATGCATTACATGTATGAAGTGCCAGACCAGTCCCTGGTGTCCCCACTTAACAGATTTTGGAGACAAAGCTGCAAAGACCCATTGACAGGGCCTCCAGGGAACTTCTGTCAGTCCTGATTGATTGATCCACTTGACTTAATATAATCATTTAGAGTTAATATAAGGCAGTGTCTTTTTTTCTTTTAATCTCATCTATTACAGAACAACTCTTCTATCTCTTGGCATTTCCTCATCAGATGTAAGAACTGAAGACCAGGATGTTAAAAACAAAAACAAAAGAGTTGTTGGTCTTACTGTTAAGCAGAGTGAGCTTCTTATTGGGGGCAGCAAATACTAAAGAAAGAGAATGCCCCACATTCGAGACTCTTATTCCTTCTTGCCCCAAATTAGATACTTGCCTGCAGTAGAGGATGTTTGCCTCCTTCCCGTTTTGCTAGAAAAAGATAATAAGGTATACAAAACATGACCTCACAAAGCCTTCAGTTTGATCCCAGAATCCCTGAAAAAATTGATTATAATTGTTAATAAAATCAAAGGGAAAATTATTAATTCTATACTATATTTATTCAAAGGAAGATGTTCCTGAATTTAACTTTTTCCCAACAGGATTAACTGAAAACAATCCCATGCACTATTCTGCTTCTGAGCCTATCATTTTAGGATTGCCAAATTCATCTGAAAATAGTGTAGATATTCTCCATACCCAATAAAGTTATCTGTACACATGTATATGTGCTTATCAGACAAACAATTCCTCCCTAGCAGTAGCTAATCTTCAAATGCACCACACTGATAAGCAGTATCTGCATAAGGGAAATACCTGGTGTTAATTGACATTTAAATCAAATTTAGTTTTCATCATGCGCCTGTTCACTGAGGCCTCCCTGACATGTTGTTCAAAATCAGAATGTGACCTTTGACAGGAAAAAGATTTGATCTCCTGAAAACCAAAAAGAAATTCACTGCCTGAAAACTGTCAGATCTGCAAAAGAGATCATTGCAAGTGACCTGATAAAAAATTAAGTTGACTCTGGAGTGACTGTCCACAGGCCCACTGCACAACATTGCTTATATGTACATGAGAATGGTCAGAAGGAAATCTTTCTCCAATCTCCCTACAAAAGCCATTTAAAATATGCAAAAGAGAGCTTTGACAAGCCTAGAATATTTTGGAACTATGTGCTTTTGGCTAATAATGAAACATAATGAAATAAAAATTGATTTGTCCAGCCACAAAACCTACAATATATTTGGAGAAAAAGGAAGGTACATTTGAAGAAAATAACACCTTGCAAATCATTAAGCATGGGAGTGGATCTATTGTGCTTTAGAATTATGTGGCAGCCAATGCCACAGGAAATATTACGTGGGTGGAAGAAAAAAATGAATTATAAGTTCAACATGCTCAAGGATTCCCATGCACCACCACCACCAACTTACAACATTTGGACAGCCCTGACCCTGTCTGCTCTTCAAGATAGCCTTGAAGACCTGGCTTTTTCCACAGGCCCTTGGCTAGAATAAGACATGTATCTACTGTGGAAGAAATGTTCCCCCTCATATGACTATCTTTTTATCCATAGTTTTAATGTATTCATTTTTTCTGCTTCAGAAAGTAGAAATAGATTAAAATGTCCTACAGTCAATGAATAATTTGAATATGAAAGACGGTTGGATGTTTCATCAAGACAATGATCCAAAACATATTTCTGAATCAACTATGAAGTATTTATAGGAAATAAATACTGTACAAGCTTTAGAATAGTCTTCATGTCCTCCAGACATGAATTTTATTTAAAATCCCAGAGAAGTTCCTCAGACTTCCAGTGCCTGCCAGAAGTCTTCTGAACCAGGAAAGTCCTGAAAGGAAGAGTGTGGAAAATAATCCAAAAACAATCTTAACTGGATACAAGAAATGTTGGAAAACTGTTATTTCTGCCAAAATAGGTGCTCCAAAAGGCAGAAAGACATTCAAAACATCAGACATTATCTTATTTTGAATCTCTATCCATAAATACTCAGTATGCTTTCACATTTGCAGAAAGATGTCACATTTAACTTTGTACCATGTAGAGGTTGTGTCAGTTTAAGGATTCGTCGAAGCAGTTGAAGAGAGTGCCTACACTTTTGTGTGGAATTGTACAAGCCAGTGGTTAGCCACAGCCCTGATTCTGGGTCTTGGAGCTCATTTATTGTGCAGTTAGAAGAGAAATCTATTTCCTTGTGCCATGTTGGGATTATGGTGTCCTGCTAAATCTGACAATGTGAGCCATGCAATGCGATTCCGTCTCATGGCAACAGCTTTTAACCACCCTTTTTACAGATATGAACCCTCGCTTGTGTTCCTTACAATTTCAAAGACTGTAATTATTTTCATAGTTCTGTTTGCCACATCATATTCGTTGCCTTGCAACCTGAGCATTGTTGTGTTTTGGAACTCAAATAGTGCATCCTGCAGCATTTTAAAATAGCTCTCATGCACTGCTAAGCCTTTGCATTGCTTTTTGCAGACATCCATGCTATAATCAAAGAGAGATGTTACCAGCAAAAACCCCTGACTCCATTTTTTTGTGTCATTAGTAGTAGTAGGTACAGTTGAGAGAGGGACACTTCTGGACTGAAACCCATAGCTGCATAAAACTGACATGAGAAAAATTACATCAATAAAACCAGACAAAAACTGGAGTGTAACTTATGAGAAACTCAAAGATGTGTGTTTGATTAGTGCTAAATCTGATGTAGACAACATATATACTACTAAAACTCTCCTGTCTGTTTGCATCCTCCAGTTAGCCCACCTGATGCATTATACTGGAACAAGGTACCTCAAATTCTAACTTAAAGAATATCTAAAATCCAGGATCCAGAACTGAAATTTCCATAATGTTCGCACCCTTTTATTTGCAAAGTTCTGGCTATTGCAGCATCCCTGCAGTCATGTGATTGTGATTTCCAACCCTCCCTGCTAGCTTCCTACAAGTGAAGTCAATGGGGAAGCAGTAGGAAGTCATTCCTGCTCCTGATGCATTATAACATAACAATTTTTGAATCAAGATATATTTTCATAACAGACCAATAGCAATATTATTCAAGAAAATTTAATATTCATTTTGGTCACATCAGACACACTACCTTTCTCTCAAAAGATGATTCAACAGGTCATAGTTTGTCTAGTAGCCAGCATAACACTTATTCTACAGCCCCCTTTCCCAAGCTGGTATCCTCCAGAGATGTTTGGACTAAAGTCCCATAACTCCCACCTGTGCTGGCTGTGTGCAGTTTCCTCTCTTGTTCTGACATTTCTGGAGTCACTATCTGCAAAAGCCTACTGTACTGGCCTAATCCCAGGGTGTGTTATGAATCTGATCACTGCTGTCTTTGACCATCAATTATAGCTGCTATAACTAAATGTTGGGATGTCTAATTTTACCTTTAAATCCACAGACAATAGAACTGTCTGTCCACACGGAAAATTACTGAGAATTCTAGGGAGCAAATGAATAGACTTGAAACCATTTCAGCCCTCAACAAAACATCACTCAATCGAGAATGATGGGAAGGAACAAAAGACATATAGAAAGTTCAGTTTAGAAATTAAAAACATTAGACCCAATCGGCTATTATCAAAAATAAAATGATTCTCTTTTATTGAAAATGATTTTATTTGAATATTTCAACTACTAAAATAGCATTTAAAAGTACTTCCCTGGTCTTTTACAAAGAACAATTCCAGTCCATGAAGGGTCTTTGACTATTGATAACCCAGAGGAAGAATTGGCATAAAAAGAAAGCATGGGTCCAGAGATCATGCTGGCCTAAGACATAGTTGGCACATTTGTGTAATTCACCCAAGATTTGATGGAACCAAGTGGAATTCATATCCCAGCCTTGAGAAACAGGTTCATCTTATAGCTAAGCAACCTCTGACTCAGTGGCCACTGCAACCCATTCTGGAGTATTCTCAAGAAATAATTAGGACTGATTTCCATTGTATTTTATGACTGTTAAACTGCCTTCCTTTTTGGCAAGTCCATAACCAGCTGGATACATGGAAGTAAACAAGCAAACAAAATGGGAAACAATTCTGCTTGTTTTTTTTTCTTTTTCCAAGGTGTGAACAAAGATGTAAGCATGTGCAGATTTGGGCAAAGCCACATGCCTAGCCTGCTTCATCCTATGCAGTTAGTAACTGGCAGGTCAAAAATAGCAGCAAACATTCAGACTGAAGATACAGCCATGGACCAATTTTGGTCCAACTATTAAGTTACAAGAAAAGGCTTGATTGGTAAATACTTGAAAGAAGAGGAGGGTTGCCTAGGGTTACCAGATATATGGACTTGCAAAGGAAGAAACATACAATTGGAAAGGAGGACAAAGTAATTGTTTGACTTTCTAGGCATCTGTGACAAAAAAATACAGCAAAACAAAAAAGACCTATCTGCATTTGAAATTACCTCTTCCAGCATCAGACAGACAAGTTTTTCAACAGCAATATTTTTCAATAAATCTTTATTTTAAGATCCAGCTGGTTATGGACTTGCCAAAGAGGAAAGCAGTTTAACATATACTAGAACTAGTATAGAAATGACAATGCATTTTCCAAATTTCATCATACAAACTTGCAATGATTCATGTGATCTACATACTACAGTGATCATAGATTTGAAGGGGCTAGATTAAAGCCAATTGCTGGAATCAGGAAATAAATTAAAAAAATATTTTCTATAAATCTAGACTGTTGACTTTGTGGACAAAGGAAAGAAAGAAGTAGACAATTTACAAGATCACAATATGTGAAAGTTTGAATGACTACTGCTGTGAAAATGATCCAAATTAAAAAAAACACTAAAAAATCCAGACAATATTTGATTTTAGGGCTATGCCTGCTGGATGGAGGACGCAAGGACAAAAAGGAAGACATCTCCTCCTTTTGTTGGACATCTGGTAGCATAACCCTAAGTTTGCCAAGCATCTGTTTATTTTTCCCTTCCACAACTAATATATCCTGTCTTTTCTCCCTGTCGACTACTTAGCATGCAGAAAATGTTTTGAAGAATTGTTTGCTGAGCAATGTACCCTTACTTGATGCAGGTCCCACTGCATATAGTAAGCTTATTTCCAAGTAAAGGATTGGATTCCCTGACAGCTGGGTCACTTTGGATGTTCCAGGAACCGCTCATCCATCTAGGAAGGAATTGCTTGGAGCTTTCCATTTCTCAGCTTGAAAGCCACCACAAAGTTAGAGGGTGTTTGCTGATATGGCCTTACAAGCACATATAGAAGCAGGAGCGCGCTTATGTGACAGGCCAAATTACACAGGCCAGACTATTTAAGTAGAACAGAAGCAGCTTTGAGGCCAAGGTGTTACTACCAACTGGGCCTGGCAGAAACAGCTGTGAGATTTGTAATAAGATCTCAAGTATCTAGACAAAGATACTGAATGAATAAATATTAGGTGGAGATAACAGAAGAGAAGTTGGATCCTTTTCTGGGTAAAAAAGATAATCTCTGACAAAGGTTCACCTCCCAGGTGTGTGTATGTATTTCATACAAAGATGGAGGGAGATCGATAACCTTTCCTTCTAAATCCTACACTGATGGTCCTTCTTCTGCTTCTCCTTAGGTTGAAAATTGAATATCGAACAATAATTTGACTGGTAATATTCCTACTATCCTTAACAAAAATGTAATGATAATTCTACACCATGGACTATCACCCTTTGGCCAAATGCCCTTCTCCCACCACCAATAGCACTGAAAAGTAAATAATCTAGATTAAAAAATGCTTCAGTGACTAGAACCTACAAACAAAATAATAAAACATGAATTGCTGGAAAAGAACACATTGAAGCAAGAAGTGAAAGCTGAAGCCTTGTAAGGAACAATTATCTGGGCAGGCTCACCGTAGTGACAGGTGCAAGAGCAAGACAGATTATAAGAGTATTACTGCAGAGCATATAGCAGACAGATTGTGCTCACATTATCCTAAACGTGAGATTACTTAACAAGACATCAGTGGCCCAAGTAAAAGGAATAATTCTTTATGACTTAGCATGAGGTATACATCTTGCCTTGTGTTAAGGAACCAGGTGGTTTATTTGGTCAAGAGGTGAAAGGAATTTTCCAATAGAGTGTCATGGAAAGCTAGCAAGGAACAGATCTGATATAGCATCTGATTCCCATCAGGTTTCTACAGGCAGATCCAGACTGTTGACTCTTTGCTTCCATACTTTTGGTCCAGCAGCTTCCTTTTCCAAAGAACTTTACTCCTCCTTTGTGAGTATCTTGCTTTTGGAGTGATTTATTGCAGCACAGTTTTTGGATGGGTTGGTGTCAGGAAGCCAGTCAGTTCAAACAAACATCTCTCTCTCTCTGTGTGTGTGTAGGAAAAAGCTGGAGTTGGCCAATCCTGCCAAAAACTCTCTTAGTGAAAATAGGAACTGCCACTTGGAGGTGCACATGCTTTAATCATGAGAACAGTTCCTCTCTCCTCCACCCCCACCTCCCTTTTATTTCTTCTCCCTTCTAACATCCCTATTACCCAATTTGGGAGTCTGGGAGTCTGGTACAGTGCCCATTTCTTGGAGGCTTTGGCTACACACCAAATACCAAAGCCAGTAGTCTTCCATGCCTTATCTCCCCCTGAGCTTTTTATGACGATATTTACTTCAGCGCTCATACTGATGTGCTCCCGAAATGAATGTTGCTTTCTTATTTCATCATTCTCTCTTGTCTTTTACTTTAGCTGCAGCATGTTGTGTTCCACCAAATTAGTAATGCACCTGAACCCAAAGAACACTGCCAGGGAAAATATGGGACGGGAACAGCTCTTGAGTGGGACCTCTCCAGTGTTTGCTTGGCATGGTATGTTGCTTTAGTGAAGAGCAGCAGACTTAATTGGGAAATTGCCTCTGGAATTATTGGCATTTAAAAGAAAATCACTTTAAGATGGCATTTTTTTATACACTGGAACTCCATATATGGTACACATTCACACTGAATAAACACTTCCAAGTTGGGCACCCAAAACACCACTCCACAATGGATCATCTTCATTCAACTATTTTTTTCTTGCTGAGAGCATGAGGAATGCACACACTTTAAGAGACAAAGCAGCCTTTCTGAACCAGGTAGACTTCATGGGCTGGGCTGCAATTTCCATGAAGGTTATAGTCTTGGGAGTTGAGACCCACCCTTCTGGTTGCCCTGATTATTCATTGTGCAATTTCTTTGGGCACTTGGCCTGCAAAATGTCTTCCAAGGTTAACAAGAAGAAGCTTTTCCAAGTTCAAAAAGAATCTTGCCAATTTGAAGGTGGCAGGCTAGGTTTTCTAGGCTTTCCTGGGAAGTGGACTGCATGCTGACATCCTTAGATCCCCTCTTCTTACCTGCCCCCTCTTGTTCATAATGCCAACTCTGTCACAAATGACCCTGGCGAGTGAGCTAATTTGCAACCAGCTCTTCTTAGATGCATGAAACAGTTACAATTTTTTTCCAGTTAGCCTACCATTTCTTTGCTTCAACCATCAGCCTTTAGAGTCAGCCTTCATGTCAAGCTCTTTATGCAAACACCACAGCAGGTGGATTTGTGCAGCAGTGACAGGTCCCTCTGCCTGTAGGAAGGGATGTTGGCAGAATTCCCCTTCAGTCAAAAGAACATCTTTTATGAAGGATGGCTGACTTGTTCTAAGATGCAGTAAAAAGGAGAGAAAAGCATCGACACACATTTATTTGGGTACAGCACAAAACACTCAGTCCTGAAACACAACATCCAGACCTGAATAGTCATCTCCCACATTCAGATAGGGAGAACATCATCATCGACTGAAGATCCACCTTTAGTTTTTCTACTAAGAGTGACTTCAAACAAGAGCACATGGTTAGTTCACTACTTATTCTTAGAGTGACCCATAGCTTCTGGGAACAGAACTATTCTGAGTAGGAGTGAGATCAAGATTTGGTTATTTAAAATAATACATACAAGATATTTAAAATAATACATACAAGATGAAAGGAAGATTATTTAACTTATCTTAGGATGAGTGCTGTTCAGTCAGCATTCACATTTGGGTTTTGTAGCTCAATTGCTCATGCAAATATGTTAGTTACACGCAGGAGCTTAAACTCTCCTTCTGAGATCACTGCCACTACCCCATCCCACTTCTCTTTGTCACTCAGTGCTAATTCTGCATAAGAAGAAACTTTTCCTATCCCTGAGAGAACCCAAGTATGTCACTATGAAGGGCAGAACAACCAAGTATATCTTTTTACAAGCCTTCTCGTTGATTTTAAGTTACATGGTTTAATTATAGATTGATTTATTTATTTAGTTATTACTGTTGTTTTTGTAGAAGGATCTTGTCTCCTTTGAAAGGAAAAGCATACTAATAACAATCATAACAGGAATCCCAATAATACCAGTTACATAATTGAGATCTTAAAACATCCAAAATACATATAAACAAGCATATACAAAAATACATACTGTACAATAGAAAAGAAAAAAAAGTGCTTTTTTCCTTCTAAACTCTTTTAGTCTTCTGACAATATAACTGAGTCTTATTCAGAGCTTTGCCACTTTCTGGACTGGGGCTGTCTGCAGGATATGAATGCAATGCACATAAAAAGCAAGCAGAGGTTCAATCACACTGTTGTGGTCATCATCTTGACTTTTTTACCATGCTCTGAAGACCTACCTGTTCTTGACTCTCCCCTCTCCTTTTTTTTTGCTAAACTTAAACAATTAGCCTAACATCCTGCTCATTCAGCTCCTAGTCCCACATCCAGGTTGTGACATTTGCCTCTTCTGAATGTGATAGTTGTAGCATCAGTTTGTCCCTATGGCTCTGCTTTCTGTAATGCAAGTGTTCATCCAGTGTTCTCCCTCACACAGCCACCTTTGACCAGGCACCAGGTCTTCTATTCCAATACCTGCAAGGCAAGGCAATATGAATTTCATGGCCAGATACTGAGGAAAAAGAAAATAACAAACTCACCATTCCAAATAGACTTTTGGAAAACACATAATTGAAGGAAGGTCCTTTAAGAACAGTGCAAAGCTACCATAGGATTACCAAGATCTGGACTAGATGTCAGCAAAGAGTAGATATTTCTCACTGGTCATCTGGAGGTTTGAAATCCAAGTGTGGCACCCCTAAATAAGCTACTGTCGTAAATTATCCACCTGGCTCCTTGTAGGCACCTGAAAAAAGATGGCTTTCCAAACTGAACTCCATAGCGTGAACTCTCTATTAGATCTTAGGTATTATCACATTTATATATAATAGTACCTCCACAGCCTTTCTTTTCTTAATATGACAGTGGCATCTGCAACATATCATGATAGGAGCAGAATGTAGGCATGCATATCACATAAATGCTGCAATTAAGGATTTGAGTCACACATCTATAAAGAAGCTGCAGACTTGTATTATATTTTTCTCCTTACCTGTCAGGATGTATGGATGCTTATGAGGCAGATCATATCTGTGTTCCCAAGATCTGGAGACCCACTAGAAGGAAGCAAAAAATTGTTTTTTCTATGGTGGTTTGGGATTGCCTACTGCTGCAGCCCAAAGAAGTTTCCTGTGGCTTGTCTGGCTTTTTCTGTATGCTAGAATGCTTATGCAACCATCATTATGGCAAAAACCATTTACACCTCCTCCAAAGCCATTAATACTTAATTAACACCAGTGGTTTCTGTGGCTTCATTCAAAGTGCATTAGAGTTTATTGAACAAATTGGAAGTACCTTGTCTGGTCGTTTGTCGTAAACTGTCAGCAGGTACAGCTGCTTTTTCATTTTCTTTGCTATAAGAAATGTGTTGGTTAAAGAACAGCAGTTCTTTCCTAAAATTATAGAGAAAGAGCAGAAGGAAATGGGGCTGAGAAATTGTTCCAATCTACCTTGTACTGGTCAGAAATGCTTCATTTGTAATATATTTCTGCACTTTTTTCAGAAGTTGATGATATTATTAGCTCCCATAAATGTAGATAGTCTTTATTAAAAATGTGGGCTAGTTTTCTTCAGCCTGATGCCCACTAGATACATAGGAACTGGAGATGATTCACTGAGAATTTTAAGTATAAGTTCAGTACCTTTTGAAGGTGTTGGGTTGACTTGTTTATCTTGAAAGAAAGGATCTACAAGCAATATTGTATTGGTTTTAAATCAGTGCCATACCAGCATTATCAAATGTTAAGTTGTGTGTCCAGGGACAAGACTGCAGACTGGATGTGGCTAAGATATTTGGTAGGCTGCAGTATTGTGAGAAATTATACAGTAAGCAGGCATCACATGAGAATATGCAAAGGTAATGATGACAGGTGTGAAACAATGTGATTTGGGATTTAGACAGTTGGAATTTGGTCTTGGATTGCACGCAGGGCTCCCTTGCATTTGAGGCAGATTATATCCTACTACAGATCCGATTTCCCCAGTTTCCCCCTCTTTGGCACAGATGTCAGTTGCAGAATCTCGGAGAGAAACATTCCATCCAAGCTTGCCTCATGCTGGGACTGCAGAAGCTAGAGAAAGAATGCTGAATTAGCACTTTACAGGATTTTAGTGGTCCTGCTTAGGACACATAAGAGCTGGAGAAGGACTGGCATGGCAGCTCAAGGTCACCTTGATATATCAGCAAAAGCTGCCACTGAGAAGAGCACTAGGTAATTCTTATCATTCAAATTAAATCAAAATTAGGCATTTTGTATGATTGGAAGAATAATAGTGGCCATTTATTTCCCATTTCCTGCTCCAGCACTGCTTTGTGCCTGTCGGTCACGTGGCTGCAGAGAACCTACCTTTTCCTTGCTTCTTGACAATGTTGATGTTCATGCAAGAGATTTTCCATGCTAACCTCAATAATCAGACTTAGCCATGATTTACTGGTTTTTACTAGCCTATTGCAATTGCCCTTCAAAAACACAAAATTCTAGTGAAATTTAGGATATATTTGCACAGTAGTTCAGGTTAATTTGCTTTGTACCAGGGACAGGCAGATCTCAAGGTGATCTAGCTTTAATTGTTATGAGATTCTGTTCCCAGTGGTTTAACAACAGTGACAGCTCTTCTGTTTTTAAGCAGCTGCTTCAACAAAGAAAGTTTGGGAGAGTGAAGGACATGACACTGCTGTGAGTATTTGAGTATGACAGGCCTAGTTCTGGTCACAAACATGAGATTTTGGGCAGATATTCTCATCCTTAATTCTAAGTACACACTAGATCCACACACAGACACTGTAGTCATAAATTTTTGCACCTGGCCCTTGGTCAGTAGTTCCTGAGCTGTTAGTAAAATGCCAAGTATGGACTGAAGACTATACAATTTTGGCTAGTAGAAATGATGAGATGCATTGCAAGGTGCACTAAGATTTGTAGTAGGCATCTCAGAGGATGACACAGCTTGAGTGCATTTCCATTCTCTGGGGACATTCTGGTTTGCTGGGCATGTTGGTGCTCTGTGCATGAATTGCCTTCAAGCTTTAAGCATTCCCATCACACCAGCATTTGATTTTACTATGTTGTAAATGGCTTTCAAAGGTTCTTTATAAAATCACTACATGTGAACACTTAACTCGTGTTAAAGCACCCTCAGTTAAACTAAGACCTTACAATTCCCCTGCTAGGAAAGCTGTTTTTATATCTTGCCTATTTCTGTCTACAGAAATAAGTCTGTGATGTCTTGTTTAAGTATTGCTGGAGGCTTGGCAGTCTGACAGGGATAGGGCTGTATTGCTACCTTCTGAGTAGATCAGGGTTAGATGCCTTCTTTAGCCTGACATGGGCATTTGATGGCACTCAGTTGGTGGTTAGAACCCTGCTTGACCTGGCCAAGACAAATGAAATAATATTAAAATATCTGGCTGTAGTTCTCAGCTGATCCTATTTTAACTACTGAGTACCTCAATGGTTCTCCTCTCCTCTCCTCTCCCCTCTCCTCATTGCAATTCCTTTGAAGCTAAGTATCTTACATGTCCCCAGAATGACTGCAAGGTGCAGTGGGCTAGAATGTCTCATTATAATGTAGGTTGCTGAACATCATCTACCACAGTCTCTAGCTCCATTGGAACTTCAAACTAATGGACCTGCCATACTGAAACCCAAAAATTTCCAATCCCCATTCTGAGGAATAAAAAATTCTGAGCATGAATGGAAGAGCCCATCCATCTCAGAGCCACCTCTTGACATGGCAGAGAGAAGTGTATGTGTTGGCAGAAGAGATGAAGAGAAGGAAAGAGAGGAGAAGAGAAGAATGCAGAAGACATTTCCATTCAATCTCCTCTCAAGACATTTCCGTTCAATCTCCTTTCAAGGTCCGGCTCTTGAAACTTTACATTGTAGATCAGCTATAAAACCTGCAGGAGCATATTATGTCTTAGCTGCCAGGGCAATAACAATCTTTAAGATGGGCAAAAACATTGTTTGTAATAAAGGTGATCAGTCTCAACAAAGTTTAAAAAACATGCATCTGGACTGGATTTTTCTCAAAAATCCAGTCCAGAT
>JANHZU010009873.1:149432-166955 GCA_032468055.1 Acrochordus granulatus | reverse complement strand
GGTTACTTGTTTCAGATGTTAGGGACAATCATTTCTACATCCAATTCTGTTGAAAATGATTTTTTGGTGAATATTTTGGGGGGCGTGGAACGGATCATCCGATTTTCGATTGTTTTCAATGGGAAACCTCGTTTAGCTTTAAGAGCATTTCACGCTAAGAGCGTTCTTCCGGAACAGATTAGTCTCGTCTTGTGAGGCACCACTGTACTTCATGTGAGAACAGCCACTCTGCAACAATACACTTTAGGAAAGTGTAGGGCCAGTGATCCCTTTCCTCATTTCAGTCTGCACCATATCTGGTGGACATGCTTTTCTGAATTGCTGAAAGCTTTTTGTGAACAGACCTGGACTCCTTTGCTTCTGGGCTAGTAGAATAACTGTTCAGGGCAAGAAAGGAAGGGAATTCATCTTATTATCCTGCCACCATCAGATTTGTATATTATGAATGCAGGTAATATCATTTCACGGGTAGGAGTTGCTCAGCTAGTTTCCTCTCGGCCACCTGCATTGGTCTTCGTCCCAAACATGGCCTGATTTTCATCAGGTTTGGGAGGGAGGGAGGAAGAACGTGGGCTGTTCCTGATGTAAACAGTGTGGAGAAGTAACAGGAACTGGGACCTACCTGAATCCAGCTAGGACAAGCACATCTGCTTTCTAGCATGTTAAATGAGGAGAGGAATCCACAACAGACAGAAAAATGGGACAAAAAGGACTGACGGTGTTGACTCTGGACAGCAAGCACGAAGCATAGCAGTTCAGCTGGAGCAACCTTTTCCCCAGCCTTGTTTACAATCCTGAAATCTTCCTCTGCTGCTCTGTGTCTGCATTTTTCTTTCATCTCTTCCCCACCACTTCCCGCAAGATCAGGTGTACTTGCTTCAGGGATGGTGTTTTTGTGTTGAACTGTAATGAGATTTCTGCTTGGCTGCGTAGAGAGAGGATCCAAAGCAGACGTCTTGCAATGTCTTTCCACACCAGACTTCCAGCCAGTCTGGTGTAACTCTTTCTCACCAGGTTTGACCCTTTTGAAAACTGGCCCTCTGTCACATACAGCCAGAATCTGTGTAACAAAGGGGCAGGGAATTAAAACAAGAATACAGAGATTGTAACTAGGCCTAATGATAAACCATGGATGGGCATTCTGAAATCCAGGACCATGTCATGTTTTTGCAGCCCACAATAACTTTTTCAGAAAAAAATGGCACATAGTCTCCAGTCACTTTGAGGTAGGGCATAAATGAAAACTATACTATAATCCAAAACAGGATAAGTTTGACAAAATCATAGGGAACCTCTAAAATCCCATTCCCACAGAATGAATGAAAAACCAGTATATTCTGGCTTTACCATTCAACTGCTGACACAGATTCACTGCAGCCTCCAGGTATCCAATGCAGGTTTAATCCATCAGTCTACTTAATCTTCATGACCTTCTCCCATCTCTTTTTCCAACATGAACGTGGAGACCATAGTTATATTTTAATAATAATTATCTTAACAATGCAAGATAATAAATAATGGTTTGAAATTAGCTTGCAGAGACAAACGAGTGAGAAATTAGATTAGAAAACAGATTCTACACAATTAATTTTACATAGTAGAAAGTGGAAGTAAATATTTCTGATCTTCTTATAGCAACACAAGAAAATTAGTATGAATATCAGGAAACATCATGAGCCAAATCTTATTCACATATCACTAAACTAGTATTTAGGATTTCATTCAAATGCAGCACCATGGATGTGTTTTGATATACAAAACTCTGAGAGTTTGGTTGTAGACTATCACACCTGGGAGTCAGGAAAACTCTTTTTAGTTGGATAGCTTGGTACAACACAGGATACATCTCTGCAACTTTAATGCCAAAACTATACTTTGGGAGCTCAAAGAAGAAAGCAGATTCCTCGACATCTGTCTCAGAGCTATCCAACATCTCAGTGGTAGGCTAAGCAAATGTACACTTAGTTCTCTTCTCCTTCCTTGAGGCTAGAATATGACAAAGAAATGAGGGAAATCATGTGGAGCTGGGAGGAGTAAGATATGGAGTAAGAGGCTTGCATAAAAAGAAGTCCACACATCTTAAAGTTGCCAACATTGAGAATCACTGATCTAGATAAAACATTTTTCAGAGACACTGAATATTTAAGGCTGAGCGAAAAATAATGTGCTGGTTATAGGAAAATAGATACATGTAAAGTACCTCAGAACTTTCTGGTACTTCAAGAACAATTAGTCATCACTAAATTTTACATCTTGTCTTTTCCTGTAGGAGTTTAGTTGGTAATTATTGGATTATTTTTTCCTTTTGGTAAAGTAAATTCTGCAGAAATGGCAGATCAGAATTGTGTGTGCAGTAGCATCTAGGCTTAAGGTGTTACAAGTAGTTATGATTATGGATTTCAACACTTTTTTCTTCTTTGTTGTGTTCTTTCTTGTCCAGCCAGTTTCCCCATTCATGAATTTTACAATGAGAGCTTTGAAGAGATTCAGAATAGCCCCCACTTCATAAACTAAAGCTAAGTCTTGGAAAGTCAAGCTGGATTCCCAGCAACACATTTCTCTGAGTTCCTGCCCTTTCAATTTCATGTTATATTATAACAGTATATTTTAATTACTTTTGCTCCTTTTTAGTGAATTTTAGTTGAAATAAATATACTAGGTTACAATAGACTTATTAGATTTTTATTAGATCTTTTTAAATTTAATCATAACTTCTTCTGGTGAGATGAACATGGAGGCAAAAAGGTGCAGGCAAAAGATTCTGAGCTGATTTGAATAGCATGGGAAAAAGAAACAGTCTGGGTTCCCTTTCTTCATCAAACAATCAAAGACAGAAGAACTTACAAAGGAATCTGTAAGTATATTTCCCTCCCACCTTTAACCAATTTGCAGCCCTTGAGTCACTTGAACAGGACTTTCAAACAGAAGTGGAAAAACAACAGCTGCTAGATCTTTCACTCTCTGTCAGGGAAGAGCTAAATGAGAATCTGGATTCTCTCCCAGTCTCTCACTGTGTGTCTCCACTACAACTTGTTACTTCACCTGCTAACCTCAAGGGAAATAAAAATAAGCTTAAAAATAAGATGCAAAATCCAAATATGGAGAGGCTCTCATGGGAAAATTCAGCAGAGTTTAGGGTAAAGCAATGCTTTCTTACGGTGTGAACTACTATTTCATTATTTGGGCAGCTGTCAGGTATAATATATGACCTGGAAAGGCTGAAAAAAGAATTTGAAGGGCCCAAGTAGATCCTTTATAGGGCACAGGTAGGAATTTAGATGAAGAATGCACTGGAAACAATGCAAACAAAATTTTTGAGATCAATCCTTCTGCATCCAGTAGAACAGCAAATGCTCAGTTAAGAGACAGGAGGTGCAATCCAGGTGAGGACTTGGACGTGGTGATAAACTACTGGCTGAAAATCTGATTCTTCCCAGTCAGACTGACCCATTTAGTTTTAATAGACATTTTTTCTTGTCCCTAGAAAGAGGCCGTTCAGCAGAAGTTGGCATTATATTGGCTTCCTTATTTCTTTAGGATATCACCAAGCCAAACAACCATTCACTCCAAGAATAAGGGATATCGAATTTCAAATTGAAGTGAATAGGCTGCCCAAGCATGGCAGAAATTGGATAAGGGAAACCAGCAAGAATCTGGTTCTAAATCTAATTTTCCCAAGCTGAAAATAGCATTTTTCAAAGCCATGCATAACATCTTACCATTCACTGTGCTGCAAGGCAGATACTGTACTCTAAAACCTCATTAACCAAGAATAGCTGCCCATGTGATGACAAGGAGATTGAAACCATTTTGCATATATTACTGCACTGTAAATTCTACAGGAATATCAGGTTTGCTTATATTCTGCTCCTAATATGTAAATTTTCAGGAAGACCAGACAATTTCTATGTGAACCATCTTCTAGAAGATTTGAAACCGATTATCACCTATGCAGTAGCCAAATTCTGTACTGCTGCAATGAAAATAAGGCATAACTGGTTACAGAAATAATCACTTCTGTTTTATTTATCACTTTAGATTTAACACATATTAGCTCATATATATATTTTACTTCATAGTCTATAATATTTTAGATTTACACTTGCACAGGTAATTAATGCACCATTATAGGAGTGTATGTCACATTTTATGTGTTATTTTATCTTTTTTTTATGCTAGTATTTTAACTCATCTATTTGAATTTACTTTAGTTTTAAATTTTTTTTGCTGGTTGTTGACCAAATAAGCAATCTTACATATACTACTAAACTCTCATTGTGTTTATCTGTTTGTACCCTCAAGTTAGCCTAAATTATGCATTATATGGGGGCATGGTGGCCAAGAAGTTAAGATGCTGGAAGCTGGAAGGTCGGGAGCTTGGCAGCTCGAGACCCAAGCACCACTGCTTAACAGAGTGAGCTCCCGTTCCTGCCCCAGGTCCTGCCAACCTAGTGGTTCAAAAGCATATAAAACTGCAAGTAGGTAAATTTGGTGGGAAGGTAACAGTGCTCCGTACTGTATAATCACGCTGGCTACATGAGCACGGAAGCATTTTCAGAAACACTGGCTCTTTGATTATGAAGCAGAGATGAGCACCATCCCCTAGAGTCAGTCAAGACTGGCAGGGGAAACCTTTACCTTTTACCTTTTTGTATGCATTATACTGCAACGATTTTTGAATTAAGTTCCTAAAATCCACTAACTTAAAGAATGTGTAAAAAATCCAGGACCCATTACTTCTATGAAACTGAAATTTCCATGATGTTCAGACTAGTTTTATTTGCAAAGTTTTGGCTGTTGTCGTATCTCTGTAGTCACATAATAATGATTTCCAATGCTCCCTGCCAGCTTCCCACCAGCAAAGTCAATGGGGAAGCCGACAGGAAGTCAGAAATTGCTCTAAATCCCATGGTTTTGCCTATCTGTGATCATTCTGTTTATCTATTTAGACAAATAAATATTGACTTATTATTATTGTTTGTTTACCACTTCAATTATGTTTCTAATTGTGATATATACTCTTTTTACATAATCAAGGAACCATGTTGCATTGGAATAAAAAAAATATGTTCAGTCCAAAATTTAATTTTCGTTCTGGTCATATCCAATGGCACTATCTTTCTCTCAAAGGATGACTCAAAGGGTACAGGGTTGTCTAGTTATATATAAGCTTTCTTCCCAGTGATTTTAGGTATACATGCTATTATTGTCCTGGCAATGAGATATTTTTGGCTACTGCCTTCTTCTGCCATTATTTTTCCACTTCTAAATTTTACCTGTACCCTCAGGGATTTTCCAGTAACCCCCTCAGGTAAAAGTTTTCTCTGCCAGTCATGACTGACTCTAGGGGGCAGTGCTCATCTCTGTTTCATAGCCCAAAAGCCAGCATTGTCCAAAGATGCTTCTGTGGTCATGTGAAGTACCAAAGCTTGTACCTATTTATCTACTTGCATTTTTATATGCTTTCGAACTGCTAGGTTGGCAGGAGCCGGGACAACTAAAGAGAGCTCATCCCATTATGTGGTGGCGCTTGGGTCTCGAACTGCTGACCTTCTGGCCGACAAGCCCAGCATCTTAACTGCTTGGCCACTGCACCCCCAGTAACCCCTATCCAAATGTTAACCAGAGTAGACCCAGTTTGGCTTTTCAAGACTGCGCAGAGACAATGGGAATCGAAATAATTGGGAGATATTTTAGCTTACTCTTCTGCCTTCTGCAATTTTCATTCCTTTGGCTCTGAGGGAATTTTCTATTAGATGTCTTTGTCCTCTGTTCAGGGTGACCACCGTTTGCCTTTCTTCCTCAGGCATTATCAGTGTATTTCTCATTCTAGTCCTATGCAGGATATATTGTACATGTCTAATTTTTTGTAAGCTTACACTTTGAAAAAATGGCTGTTACAAATTGCAACAGAAATTCTCACTGCTCAATTTTTGTCTCATATGTAGAAAAAAAACTTGGTCTTTTAGACAAGTGTTGACACTGTCTTTTGTCAAAGATTGCATGCTGAAACCCACACAAAAATCCCCATTACTCAGATTCGTCAAAGCCCACTCACTAAACGCATTTGAGCAGAGATCTGAATCAGACACTAGCTGCCACTGTCTGAGGGCTCTATTATACATTCTGGCCTCCATTGGTCCTTCATGGGACCTATGTTTTCATAAATGATAAGCACAGGTCAGGAATATATTAAAGTAATTCAGGAGACAGCAGTATGTCTCTCCTTGGTCAAGTGTATTGCAGTGATGGCTTTAGATTCTCTCCAGCTTCAGTGCTAGGATTTTGGTCTGATTCAATCTTGTTAAACTAAATAGCAATTTATATTACCACAGTTTTAGTTTAATTCAATTCATGGAGACATTGCTTTTTCCCTGTGTGGATTGTATGCACATATGGTAAACTGGTCATGTGCATCAGACCTAACTAACAGCATATCACCAAGAAGCTGTGAGAGAAAAATCCACATTTTTTATTGTGAGCATGCTAGCAATTTGTACTTATGCCAATGAACATGACCAGTCTACCACACGCAGCATATTCCACTTATGCAGAGGGAGGTGTAGTGCATGGTTTCAAAAAACAAAGATTTTTACGATGGATATAAAAATTATTTCTCACTGCACGATATTTGCTCATTGCTGTACAAAATCCATCCAGTGTGGATCCCCCTCTGCCACAATATGATTTATCTTTTTGACAGCCCTTAGGGAGGTCCCTCCATCTGCCTCCCTGCCCAATAAGCTTAAGGTGTTTTTACAAGTGATGATGCTAAAAAAAGGCTCTTAATCTGGAATATGTCATTTGTAAATGCTAATACTGTGGAATAGAAAAGAATAAGAAAGCCATTTTAAACTGAATATACCTGTCAGCCATTGTAGGTTTTACATTTACACCATGTATCTTTAAACCAAGTAACATCTCTGCCATTTTTTTTGCAAATTGTAGGTTTTACATTTACATTATAAATGCTTAAACCAAGTAACATCTCTGCCTTTTCTTTTGCAAAACCACCCCACAGATTATTGTAAATGCTAAGAAAAATGTTGCAGACATATTATATGTGAGCATATACGTATTATTTATCTCATCTGTGTTGTGCACTTTTCTACTCTGTTCATAAATTCTGAACCTAGCCACTTCACAATCCTAGACTGTGCTTTCCCCTTCTTTCTCAGCCTGGAGAAAAAGGCAGTTACAGTGCGTTTACACAAATTCAATATAAAGAGAAGAAACCACATTCTTAGCTCAGGGAGAAGGAAGATCACACAAGAGGATGTGGAAAGTTTGTAAAAAGAGGAAAACAAAACTGAAAAGATGTAATAAAATAGAAATGTCATTGTGCAGATAATCTTTGATCTGGACAAATATTTAAACTAAGTTCAGTTCCTAGTGTCTTTAGGCTACAGCCCCAGGATTTCTCCCATCCAAATATTAACCAAGTCTAAATTTTTTCAAGATGCTAACATCATTTTGATGCTATCAACTCTTAAGATCATACTATCACCTTTCAGCTGTTTGAGATTTCAAATTGCTGCAGTACATTGAAAGTTGAAAATGTCTGTGAAATCTGAAACTGAAAATAGTATATGCCAGAAGGTCACAAAATTGAGTTAAAGCTATCAAGTTTGCACTGCCATCTATACTGACTGCACTAATCTTGTGGATTACCATTAGAAACCAGGCAAGTTAAAACAGGGTTATTTTTTGGATCTTCACTACACATATTCGTCAATTTAGCTATAGCTAAAGCATCCACGTGGATATGCTGCAGCTACCCAGAATGAGCCTTAGGCAAGCAACTAAAAATCAAACATATCACAATATGGCTTGATCTGCCACTAAACTGAACAATATTAAAATTATATGGAACTATGTGAACATTTACTCCCACTCACCCACATGTACAAGCACAAGACTTAATGTAGCAGTGCCAAAATGATGATATAATAAACATATGAGTGATAAATCAGCCCTGGTTTGATTCTGTTATCCCCAGTACTGCTTTCCTATAGCACTGTTAAGATAATCTTGAGGACAGACAAGAGTGTTATTTTTAACTGTTATTTGCAGTGGTCTCTGTATTACCTTTTGTCTAATGTTTCTGCCCCAACCCCACAACTTCATTTGTGACATTTGTATATTGGCTAGTATCACAAATAGCTCTAACAATGGACAATATTCTATTTCCTACTTTAATGTCATCCTATGAGAGGAAAAATAGCAAATGGCTCAGAGACATTCTACATATTTTGCAAAGTGGCAATGTTTCATAGAATCTGCTCTTCCAGTTTATCTGAATCTTTCTTAAAACGTGTTATCCTGAACTGGGCAACATTGTCAAGGAAGTCCCTGACCAATGCAGAGTGAAGTGGAAAAATGATTTCCTGTGATTTAGAAATTGCATTTGCCTTTTCTGCAGCCTCATCATATTGGTGTCTCACATAAAGTTTATAATCATTTCAGGATCTTTTCACAATACTGTTACCAAACCAGATATCCCTCATCCTTTGCATTTGACTTTGTTTTCAATTTCATTCTATTTTCAGCCCACTTCTCTAACTGATTAAGCTTGTTTGGATTGTTTTTGACTTCTAGGATATTAACTATCCCATCCAACTTTCTGTCATCTGCAAATCCAGGAATTCCCTCAACCTTTCATCCAAGCCATTAATAAAAGTGTTGATGAGAGCAAGACTTAAGACTGAAACTGAGGCAGGTAATTTAATACCATCCTCCAATTTGGTGAATAATTGTTAATGATAATTCTTTATTTCTAATTTTTGAGCCAGGTATATATCCAATTAATTGTTATTTCATCCAGCCATTCTCTATTAAGTAACCATACTTGTTAACCAAAATGTCATGGAGTCCCACAAATTTTCAAAAAGATTACCTGATCAACAAATGAGAGAGTTTGTCTGGCAAAATGTATTCTTGAGAAATCCATGCTAATTTCTAGCAATTACTACATTGTTTTAAAGTGATTATAGGTGGATTTTTTTTTTAAAGTCTTTAATTAGATAAAATCCTATATAATTTGCTCTAAATGTTTTTAGATGCAACAATGTTAGACTAATTAGACTATCATTCTTTTGATCCTCCTTCTTTCCTCCCCTGCTTTTTTGGAAGACAGGGATATTATCCATTCTACAGCATTTTCAGAAGTAATGCATAATAGCCAGATATCAGCAACTTCCTGTGGTACTGTTACATGTTTCTATCAACCTCAAGCTTAAGACCACTGACCACTGCCTACTGTAATATAAACCCACTACAGAGAAAACTGAGCCAAGATAAATGTTGACTAGTTGTTCCCTCTCATCCACATGTACAAGCAGAAGACTTAATGTAGCAATACCAAAATGATGAAATAAACTTGCAAGTGATAAATAAACATCTTATACTGAGAAGCTGATGAAGTGATGTTTATTAAGAACTTAACTGAAGACACATCTGTTGACCTTTGCATCCTTTGCCAACCTCAGCTCATTCTCAGCTTTAGCCTTTATTATGCTGTTCTAGACCATGTGTCTTCAGCCAAACACTGACTCCCTCAGCTGTGAATAAGAGATGAGCACCACTCCCTACAGTTGGTGCAGGGGAAACCTTTATCTTTACTTTAGGCCATGTGTACATATCCTTTTTTGTGACATCTCTGTCTCTTGCCGTCTCTGTGACCTCTTTTATTTTCAGAACTTCAATAAATTTGGTGTGTAGACCCACTGGTTTCCAGTGGCATCTGCAGGCAAAATTAGGGATGGGAACAGCAACTAACCACGATTCATCCTTGTTAACTTTCCACAATTCTTTTAAGCATTTCTTCAGGTGCTTCTTCACCCACAGCTTTTTCAAGCACTGCTTAGGATTGATTGGAGGTCAGGCAGGAACAATTTCAAGCAAGTGTAAGACAGAGCTGCCCATGCCCTTCAGGAAGCCATCAGGTGCCTTGGGTGGATTATTGTAATGGGTCTTTCACTCTTGCAGAAATCCAGAACTGCACTTAGAACAGAAAATGACCTGACCATGGCTGATGTTAGTGTCTTCCATATCCAGATCACATCTCATCTGCTCCAAAATGAACACCAGACCAAATACATGATCTATCTATGGATATAGGACTTGCAATTGCTTAGTTGTGCATATTGCCACAGAGGCTATGAATTCATGAGCCATTGATTGAGGAATCAAAAAGAATGAAATAATCCAAGATCATGAACCAACCTTGTGATGAGTTTAAGGCTTGTGAAAGGCAATTGCCAGGCAGCTTTAGCCCTAATTTGTATCTGTAATCCAACTTAACACAGAGGAATTCACAGTCAGTTGTAGGGCAGTCTTACTAGTCATTGCAATGGTATTATGGATGACTACAATCACCACTCTTCCTTGATCCTAGTGTCACAATGGTTGCAGAACCTTAACTTTTCTAAAAAGGCTACATCCCTGTTCTGCTGAGTCAGGCCTAAGTAATACATCAAGTTTACATGCTTTAGATGCAGCAGCTCTACTTTTGCTCATTGCAGCGTCTTGAAAAGAATGAGGAGGGAATCAAATTGACTTTTATTGCTTATTTGCCAGTTTTCCTGTACAGTATTTGTCAATTTCAACCACATCCCCCTACTCCAACAATAATGCAGGATGACAGCTTGTTAGTCTATAGTGACCCAAAATCAAAAAGAATCTGCTAGTACCTCTTCTGACTAACCAATTTCATTGGAAGACATTAACTTTTCTGAGTTGCAGTTCACTTCATCAGATGCAAAGAATGCTTAAACTGATGTAGGATTTAAACCGGAGTGAGTTGGTGTGGGGAAGGAAGGGAAGATAAGTTAGTTATGCAGATGCAAGTTACATGTGAGACAGATTATAAGTACTTATCAATTAACAACTATATTAAAAGCCTGTTGTGTTTGTTGAGACCTCCTGAGGTTGCCTGAAATCTTTTGGTATGTATAAGTTCAAATATTTCTTGCTTGATGGTGCTTTTAAAAGTCCTACTTTTCCAAAATAGTTATCTGAGGTCTGCTATGGAGTGTCTTGGGAGGTTGAATTGCTCTGATATTATTTTATCCTTGAGTCCCAAATGTCAAACTTGCATCTATTCATTCTTTTGCACATGTAGAATCCAGAGGGGCTCTGCTGGCAAATAATGGTATGTATTGCATTGAAGGAACAGTATGCAAAGGCATTTCTAATCTTGTCTGTGAACTCATTGGGGCCTGTGGATGTAGATGAGGGGACAAAATAGGCATCTTGGTTTGTTGCAAGGTTGGTTCCTGTACTGGTGTCATTAGCTTATTTTTTCTTGTTGATTGTAAGAATGTACTTCGGGTTGGGTGGTTGTCCATATGCAAGTATGGGCCTGCCATCCAGTGCTTAAGACAGTGGAGTGTCATTGTCCAATAGGACTGTGGCTTATTAATAGTTTTTGAGTAATTTTTGCTGTGAGCTGTAGGTGACACCCAGCAGTATTCTGTTATCCTGTTTCTGTGGTTTGTCTTTTACTAAGTCCTCCCTGGGAATTGATCTGGCTCTGTTGATTTGACTATTGATCTTGCTGGGTGGGTAGTTCAGTCTCCTGAATGCCTGGTTTAATTCCATCAGTTGAACGTGTCTGTCAAGTGTGTCAGAACAAATGCAGATTTAACAAGAGCTTAACTAAAAATGATAAGATTTGGTGGTGTGTTCTGGGTAAAGCTGGAAGCATGTAGATATGCATAGAAACCTGAATGTTTCCTGTATAAGGTAGTATTTATGTATGTGTTGTTTTACAATATCAGGGAAGTAGGCATTCTTAAATAAGTCTAGACTGAGATTGCTGGTAGGATGGAAGTTGCTAAAATCATGGTGGAATTTGATGGTTAATTTCCATAAGTCCAGATGATGAAAACATCATCAGTAAATCTCAGGTAAAAAAAGTGCTCCAGGGGTGAGAATTAGGAAAGTGATGTTCTATGTCAGCCGTGATATTGAGGAGCCATGGTGTGCCCATGGCTTTGCCTCTGATATGAAAGTACATGTTATTGCCACAGGTAAAATAGATAGGGATGAGTATAACGTTATAACATCTGGTGGCAAGGCACACAGTTCTGGCATCAGTAGCAATGTTCTTGATTGCATGAAGTTCATGTTTATGGGAAATGGAGGTATAAAGGGTCACCAGATACACAGTGGCTAAAATTGTGTTATTAGGATTAGTTTTAGTTTAGTTTTCTTAAGAAGTGTGTTCTCTCTTACCTAGAAGTGCCAGGGATTCTATGAAGCATGTTATTCTAGTTGTGATAGTTCTGATGCTGATGGGGCAGACAGGTTGCCTGGTTTATGGTAATTTGGGAAGTAAGTAGAAGCTGCCTGGTTGGAGCTCCTGGTGTGTTTCCATGTACTATGGATGTGATCCTGTATTTCTTCAGGAAATTCTGTCATCAAATTGCATAGTTCTCTGTGAAATATTGTCATGATATCTGATGAAGGAAGTTGTTAGGTGGTGGTGGTGCCACAGAGTTCCTTCCTAGCTTCTTTGGTGTAATCCATCTTATTCATGATGCCAAATGCTTTCCTTTGTTAGCTTGTTTGATCCAAGTAATGGAATTATTGTCTAACTGCTTGCTAGTTTAGTTACCCAATTCACAGCATATAGATAGCTGCACAATCATGGTAGGATTTGTGTCTTCCTTCTTGGAAGTTATTTATGTCCTTCTTGGAGGTTGTTATAACTCTCTATCTTCCAGTGTATGGTTTAATTTCCTTTTAATGTAAAAGGTCAAGAATTATTTTTCAAGTCTCAACCCTTGGGCAGTTTTATAGGTTTTTTTGCAGGACTATGGAACAGCACAAAGGGGGCTAGAAAAGCCTTAAGTCAGAGCTGCCCTATTTTATGTTGCAGCACCCCAACAATGGAGGTTTGCCTTGTCAGCTGATGATGTAGCTAAACCAACAAAGAAATTAATCAACCTGTTTTCATAACCAGCTCACTCAACACTTCTGGGCTATGATTAGTAACAAAAACACACAGCAGAAGCAGGATAGAAGCTGGGGACAGGGACACAAGTTTCAGGCTGGCATTGTTTTGTGCTGATTCAAGGAAGGGTGAATAACAAAACTATCGCAGGATTGCACTTGAATACAGAAAAATGCCTGGCAGAGTTTATCTCCTGAGAGATCTCACCGTAACTACAGTCCCCGTCACTACTACTTCATGTACATCTTGGAAAGATCTGTAATTTGCTTTTGGAAAGCTTCTCCACATCACCTGCTCCTCGGGTGGGAAACTTGCTGTTGCTCAGTCGCGCGGCCGAGTCCGACTCTTCGGACCCCGCGGAGCGCAGCACGCCGGGCCTCCCTGCCTGCTCCCTCCCGGAGCCCGCTCAAACCCACGCCCACGACGCTCGCAAACCGCCTCACCAATGCTCTCAGGTGGGCAATGCTTTAAAATTTAATTTCCATGCGCTCGTTCGCTGGGATTGCTGCGCAGGTGAGGATACTTTTCGCACAGCGCAGAAACGGCGGACCAGAATCCCAGCGAACTCAGCCGGCCGGCGCGCGGTCTCTCAACGAGCTGGGACGCCGCGCAAGCGTGCGAGCGGCCGCTGAGGCGCGTGCTCCCACGAGGCGGCGGGAGGTGGGGCGTCGCCTGGGTCCGCTGGGTCTCCAGCCGTTAGTTTCCCGCCGCGGAGGCCGCGAGGGCCGAGACGCGGGGGGCGGAGGAGCCGGCTCGGGCCCCCGGCTCAGTCTTGCGAGCGGCCGAGTTGAGCGATGGCTCTTTTGAAAGATACTATGGAGGGCCTGTGCTGTGTAACGTGACGCGAATGGGGAGCAGCAACGGTCTCGGTGGTGGTTTTAGGAATAGGCAGATCAGCTGCTAAATTAAAAAGGGCCACGAAGGTGAACACTTTGTTCGCCTCCTTCCATTAGCCAGGCAGCTGCGGCAATACCTGTGTACGACCTCCTTTTAACGGGGAAGCCCTCCGTCATTGTTATTGAGTACCTCCAAAGACAGAATTGAACTTTTTGTCAATTACTTTCATTTCTGGATTGTGACTACCAGAACTGGTTCGACTCTAAAAGGGTTATAAAAACCTTCTGTCAGGCCCTGGGCCTCAAAACTGAGACCGCCATCGCAATGTCCCGGGCTTGTCCTCAAGCCGCATCCTCCGCTGCTGGGAACGGGAAGGAGGAGGGAGAAGACTCGGACTTCCTGGCGCCCTTCCCCGGTAGCGGCTGAGCCGACCGCGAAGCCTGAGGGTAACCTCCTTCGGCAGTGAGGCTGGGCGTCAGCCGAGGAGGAGGCGGCAAGGCGGGGCGGGGGAGAAAGCAAGGCAGCGAGCAACTTGTCGCCCGAGCGCCGCTGCCTTTCGTCCCGAGCCTCCTGCGCCTTTCCCCTCCGACTGACTGCTGTACTCGTTTGTCTGCGGAGATTAAATTGCGGTCTTGACGAAAGGAAGGCTAGGAGCAGCTCTGAATGTCCCGGTGCCTCTGGGTGAGTTTCGGTTTAGCCATAGCAGGAGGCACCTTGTCCATCGTTGAAAAATACCTGCAGAAGGCGGGAAGCAAAAATACTCAGAGAAGCCGTGGGGGTGAAGGAAGCAATTCGCTCATCTTTCCCCATTGCTTTTCCATTACAAGTCCTCCCTCCCTCCGCACATGCACGCATATTCAACCCACCCCTATGTGGTTTATTTCCATTCTCAGTGCCTGGAAGTAAAGCCAGCTCTTTGTTATTTACAAAATAGTTATGATGTAATCTTCTGTTAAGAATTTCCTGAGCACAGATGCAAGGTATGCTGAAGACAGTATATTTGGGGCACCTATGAGAGTTACATGCTGTGGGAAATGCTACAGCAGCTTGTCTGGCCTTCATGCAAATCTTACAGCACTGAGAGCAGGCATGCATGGCAAACTGCTGTGACAATGTGTTTAGAAGCCAAGGAGGCATCCTTAATGGAGTCTCATGCTGTGGCAGGTTCACTGCAGGGGAAGTGATTGGTTACCTTGTTCTGGATGGGAAAGGCACTCTACACATCAACTTATATGAACAGAGATTCCATATTACTTAGTGAAGGTTATATCCTAGTAGATATGTTCGGAATTGCATTGTCATGTGGGAATGCCCCTCTTTTTATAAATAGGGGAGATTGTGCCCACTGTTCTTTGATAAGCTGGAAGGAAAGGGGTTTAAAATATTCATAGTCTTTTGTGTATGACAATCCCCAAATCCACAAATATATAAGCATTGTTCACTTGAAACCCTAGCAAGTTTTCAAACAAGTTCTTTTTTGGATGAGTTGCTGGCCCATTGCCTTCATAAACCAAGAAAGCCCTCAGGAAGGTATCAGCTGAATAGTGCCAGGAACATGGTTAATCACTATCAAGAAAGGCAAGCAGTCTTTCATGGAAACTTGTCAATCAGTGCTGAATCCCTTATGAAATGCCTAAAATTTTCTGTATTAGAATATTAATATAATCTCTTTTTAGAAAGCAGAGGAGCACAGAGGTGTGAATCTTAGCAAATCCTAATTTAAGTTCCACTTAATATCACAGGTTAACTGAACTCCTAGACCCTGTAAACAAGGTTGCACAAGAAAACTCTTTTAAAATGTCCCTAGATTTCAGTCACACAGATTGGCCTGCTCTTTGTTTTATGATGTGCACTTTCCCCTTTTATGTGTTCCCCAGATCTTTTAGAAGTTTATACTGGCCATGAGGGCCCAACAGCTGTCAGCACCTGAAAGAAATTCAGGCCTGATTGATTTAAGTAAGAGGAAAACACCCACCATGTTGACCAAATGATATAGCATTGATCATGATAGAAGGAAAATAGCCCATCAATCATTGGGCAGACTGCTTGCTATGGAGGGAGGGGGAGAGAGAAGGCACAAGATATCAAAATAATGGACCACAGCAGGAAAAGTAAACTTAGCTTATCATAGTCACCTAAAAAGAAGGGCACAAAAAGAACTGTGATGCTTCTATCTTTCCATTTTCCAAAATGCTTTTCTCCTTATAATTCATAATGGCAAATGACTGCTTATTCTTGAAATGACACCTCCAAACTGAATGCTATTGTCTAAAAAAGTCCAAAATATATCCTTATTCTGCATTGACACTTTCACATTTCTATGCGAGTAAGGAATTGGAGCTTTTTGACACTAAAATGAGTTTTAAGCGGAACAGGACTTTTTATTGTCTTTGTTGTATAGAAAGATCAAGCAAACAAGGCAAGATCAGTCCAAGGCCTGAGGACACAAAGAGATCTAAGTAGATGCCACAGCACCATTCAAAGACTCATTGTATGGAACAGTTGCCCAGAAACCCAAAGTTCTCATCTGAATCCCAGCAGCTTACAACAAACCTATCTTCTCCCAGAAGGGTCAGTTCCATAATTAATTCATGGAGCCTTTTCTCAGGGTCAGTTAGAGAAAGATCACAGTCCTTCTCTAAGGATCCTGATACTATGAGGCCAAGCTGCTAAGAAGAGCTCCTGGGGCACCAATTCATGCAGTGCTCTTTACATTAATGAAATAACTTTTCTCCCTTTTTAAAATTAGCTCTGCATCACTGAAATGCTAGCATGTCATGCTAACTTAATGATGTTCTGAATTTGGACTGGATGTGGAGTCCATAAAGCTGGGAAAAAACCCTGAAAAATCTTCCTTATAAGGGCTGAAATCCTACTTTCTATGTCCAATTTCCCTATAGCCATTGGAACTCAGTCTCAAATCTATTTTAAATCCATTCTCCATTCCCTAAGATTATTGGCTCCTCTGCACTTTATCTTCTTTCTGCCATTCTCTCACATGGTAAACTGAAGGCAATTCTGGCCTCTTGCCAGCAGCCAGCTTGTTTACCAGCAAGAAAAGAGTAAATTAATGTTCTTAACCAATATTGCACATCTTCTGGCTGAGCCTACTGTGTGTGCAGAGGGCAGACCCAGAGACCACATGGAACAGCTGCAACAGCCATTGATGTTTATTTTAATAGACGCTTTCCACCACCAGCATTAAAATATTTAATCTGCTCTTGCAAATGGATAATTTTGAAAATCCTCTTATCAGCATTAGCTCCTCAGCACTGGAATGTATTTACTGTTCATTTTCATATTTTTTTTAACTTCTCAGTTATGTGACTGTTCAAATGGCTATCTCCATTTCAGAGAATCCGAGTTGAAGGAGAGAGGTGGAGAGGATTGGCTGGTGGGGGAGGAAATTGTCACATACTGTGATGTCATCCCAGAGGCACTGAGAAAAGAAGACAATGGATGTACTGTAAAGAAGAAATTGCTTCTTTTTATCAAAACAGGCAAGCAATCCAGCACATTGATAGCAACTGAATGCATTTAGGTAGTTGTTCACTATTATGCATTAAATAAACAGATGAATGATAAAGTCACATTTTGCTCTACTTATATATCTATATTCCTTCTTTTTTTACATTCTCCATATTTGTTCTTTCAGATATGCAGACGATACCACTCTAATGGCAGAAAGTGAAGAGGAGCTAAAGAGCCTCTTGATGAGGGTGAAAGAG
>JANHZU010009873.1:124714-137056 GCA_032468055.1 Acrochordus granulatus | reverse complement strand
GTATCATCAGCATATTGATGATACCTCATCTGATGCTTATGGATGAGTTCTCCCAATGGCTTCATGTAGGTGTTAAATGAAATACAGGAGGGTCAACATCTAGAGCATCCCATACTGGCATGTTTGAGCACTCAAATTCTTTATCCTTACACAAAACAAATATAATTGTTAATCAAGCAGGAGTGAAAACATTTGCAGGAGATCCAGAAAGCTGCAGTGGATGACAGCATTAAAGACAAGTGATGGACTTCATAAGATGAAGAAGCTTGTTCTTCCTTATACAGGTCCTGCCATAGATCACCCATGACAGCAATTATAAGAGCAGTTTGTTTTTTTCAGAATCCTGACTGAAAAGAGCCCAGATACCCCACTTCTTCCAGAACCTTTGAAATTGTAACTTACTAACTTCTCTATATTCCTCAGAAAGGGAAGGTTGGAGACAAAGACAATAATTGTCCAATATTGCTTATTCTTGGACCAACCCCCAAGTGGCAACTGATCTCCAATGGTAGTCTCAGCAGGTACATTGATCCTTCACAATTACACCTGTGATGGGTAAAAAGCACAGAAGTCTATAATCCTGGCTTCTCAGTATCACACCTTGTGCTCACGTCCCCCAATACAGCAGCCTTTACTTGCTGGAATCGGCCCAAGGATCCAATGCCCAGCCAGACCCAGTTTCCTTTCCCTTCTCTTCCATCTACACTGTTTCCTGTTATCCACATATTTTCCACCCAAAATTCCTTCTTTCTCTAGTATCAGGATCAGCATCACCGTCAGCATATCTATCACTCGTCTTCACTAATGAATAAAGATTTCCCTTGCTAATAATAAACCTAATTAAAGGTTCACTCCTAAAACAGTTTCTCACTCACCTTGTTAACTCTTGAAAAGACATACAATATGTAAATATGCACATCTCATGCATCTGCAGAAGCATCATTTTTTCTTAAAAAACAAGATTCCAGAATTTGAAAAATGTGTTAAATCCACTTATTAAAATTGCATAATAGTTGTATTTCTCTATTTTTAACAATAAAATATATGTTATTTGCAACAAAAACTTTAATAACAGGATTCATAGGGTCAGGTAAGGCAGATTAATGTTTAAACAAATTGTCCCTGGAGAGCAGTGGTTTGGATGTTATTTGCCAGAAAGTTGGTGGTTATTTTCTATTGAATGCTATTTCCCTTTCTCAGAACTACATTATTATAAGGTGTATAAAACTGCTTTTATCTACAGAATATATGCAGGTACAGTATGTGGGCTCATCCACATAGCCATATTGATGTGTTTTTTCTCTATACTTGAGACAGGAGAAAAAGTTTGATTTGTAGGGCACAGCATATCACACCTCAGGGATGAGGCCAAGATGTTGCTGCCCTCAGAAGTAGTAACTTGCTTGTGACTGGTTCTTCCAAAAAACAAAACCATGTGTGGAGAAGCTTCCTTTCTGTGGTCTGAGCTGGAAAGCTTGGCACTGGACAGACAAGGATGGAGCCTTGAGCTGCAGAGAAGAATGAAGATCTCATTCTGCACCCCCTCCATTATCAAAACCTATGGTTGGTGAAGAAGAATGCCTCAGCTCTTCCTTCCTTCTTTCCGATCAGCCCTTTGAGATAGTCCAGACAAGAAGCACCAACCAAAAGTACTAACACTACCTTTACTGTAATGCTACAGGATCTTGCTTTCAGGTCTGACAGTACTTCTCGCCTCTTACTTTTATTCTCCCAGAAACTAGGGAAATCTCTTCTGAGATGCTTTCTCTGACAGATTTCATCAGACCATTGTCTAGGCTATCCTTTTTCCTCCTCTCTCCCAAGGTCATCCCCACATATCATTACCCTCCCTTTCTTCCCTATTCTTGTGCATTTACCGTACAAGGCATTCAGTTCTAGGGCCTCCTCAATCTGCTACAAATGGTTCACTGCTGTTTTCACAGGAGGGAATGGCCAGGTGTTTTATGACTGACTTGCCAGGATGGAACTTGCTAAAAGAGGTTGCTCTGCTGCTTCTAACGATCTTGGGGAGGCTGGCAGATGGGCAATGGAGGCTCAACTTCTCTCAGCCTGTCCACAATGCAGGATGAGATTCTAACTCACTTGCAAGAAGGAGCCTCACAAAGTCAAGGTGGTAACCACAACTGTGATTGGAGCTTTGCTCCTTTTATGTGTAACAGGTAAAACACTTGTTCAAAAGAGGTGGAGCTTTGACCCATGACTTTATTTTTACCTCCCCTTGGGCACACCTCCCCTTGGAATCCAGTCCTTCCCTTTACAAATGCCTTTCACTTAGTCCCCAAAAAACAGAATTTCTATTTCAGGATTCAATCAAGGAGCAGAAGTGGGGTATTTTTTCATGAAGAAATGGCAGCTGGTTACACTGCCTGTGTGGGGCATTCTTTGTGGAGTTGAGAATAATGATGAATCCTACAGAGACATCCAGTTTGTTGGTGGGAATATTAGCTCCCTGGAAAACTTGTAGTTGACCTTCCACAAGGTCACTATCCCATCAAAGAAGTCACAGGCTGTGCTGCTGCCACATCCAGAGCTTCAGGCAGACACAGCAAACAACCTGACCCCACAGAGGCAGAGAAGCCCCCAGCCAGAGAGGAATGGTTGGTCTTTCAGCAGGTCAACTGCAGCCTGGCAAATTCATGAGGCTCAGACGCTCCTCCTCCAGCACCTGTTCTAGAAAGTTCTCTCTGAAAGTTTGTAGGGGAAAACACAACTTTAAAGCTTGAACTGGCTTCAGCTGTGGGCTGACAATGAGATGACTGTGCTATGAGGATATGTCCTCTGTGCACAGTAAGCAGAAATCTTCCAGGTAGGGAAAGGAGGCTCTGGGGATTGGCCCTGTGAATGTGCATACCTGTGTAAGAAAATAATTTATTTTGTCTGATGCAAATATAGAAGCAAGGTATCTCAAAAGATGGAAGTATAGTTTTTTTGACATGGATTTCATTATTTTAAAAATCCTTTAAAAAACCTGATGGGTTTACACACAGTAGTCAGCAAGGGAGGCATTGGATCAAAAACTATAAAACCAAAACTCTTGGAAACAAAGCACTATGGAACATCCACATATCTGGGATTTGAGCTACAGTTTTGGATCTTTTTGTCCAGATTATTCCAGTTAAGAGGAAATAAAGAATGAAGGGGACTTAGAAAAATCTGATAATTAAAGAGTGATCACATGTTCTGGCTGTGCTGTGAAATTACTATCATGAATAGTGCATAATGTATGTTAAAAGGTTCATCTGAGCTATGGTCAAGGGAAAAAAGACCCTATTTGCTATCATTTAAAAATTGGTGAAATGTGCACTCCTGTACATGATGAGAATATGTGCTCCTTTTAGAGAAAGCAAATATAAAGCTGTAATAACAAGTTATTCAAATGGCAAAATGTTGCTGTCAGGCAGCAGGTGATCTTGCATTACTCTTTTTTTTCTTGCAAAGCACCATTAGAGTGCTCATTTGGTACAGGTGGCAAGGACAATCTGCTATGTATACAAAATAATATGACAAAAACAATCTGACAGCTGAATTGGGCATAGTGGAAGAGATAGCGATAATGTTCTTTGTTTAGCAAGGCCAACTGTACTTTTATTAAGGACTTTTCTGTTTAAAGTATAAGATCCCAAATAACCAACTTATCTAGGATTAAAAGTTCACTATGGTGCAGAAAAAAACATGCAGTGCTAGCTGTCGCAGAAATACCAGGGGATCTCCTCTCCTCTCCAACAATGTTATATCTCCCATTTTCCTGGCTTGTGGTGATCCAGACTTAGGACTGTTTTTCCAGGTTTATTTTTCTTATGAGAAGATACTCTGGAAGGAAATATTGTGCATGAATACAAGCTGAACAGATAAACCAAGGAAGTCACCTTTTTTCCTTGTGTATATTGAGTTCTACACCCCATGGTCTGAACCTGGAGAAACTTCTTAGCAACCCTTAGGTGGGCAGCCAAACTCTGGTTAGTACCAAATGGAGGAAGAAATGTTCTCTGTGTCTCTTTCTTGCCATCCAAATGTTTGCAACCTCAGTCTGGTAGCCCTTCAGATGGGCTAATGGGAAATGGAACCCAGCAGTATATAAAAAGCCACTGGTGCCCCCATTCCTCTTCTAAAGCTTAAATGGCTCAAGTCTGATGAAACCAGCCCTAATCCTACAGGATACATGCAATTTTAGACCTGTATTTTGTTCGTAGATTTATACACCACTTCCTATACAATGTTATCCTAAAGCAGTTTGCAATAAAAGAAAACAATTGAAATAATAAAAACTAAAAACAATATAAAGTAATATATTCATTAAAAAGAGAGAAGGGAAGAAAATCAAAAAGAACCCTTTGTACAACATTCTTATAGAGAAGACACAGATGAAATGAGAGGTCTTCAAGAGACATCTAAAAGGTGTAATGGTACACATTTTCAGAGAAATCTGCTTTCTGGAATTCAGGCACTACCACAAAGAAGATACAAGATGGCTTGATACCGTAGCAGAACTTCCTCTGATTATCTTAATGAGCTGTTACTCTGGCCACAAAAGTTGTCTGCCAGATATCTTGATACTGAATTTTGTACATCCTTATACATCGTCAGCAAAATCTTCAACCTAGTTTAGCAGGTAAATAACAGTCAGTGCAGTCACATTCGTAAAGGTATGCTTTGCCAAGAACAATACCCCCCAACTCTGGCCACTATATCTTGAACCAGTAGCAGTTCCTGGAACAACTGGAAGCATAGTTGCACAATAATCTCAATATAAAGTTAGTAGCTCATGAACAGTGAATAGTGAGGCTGTCTCTGATAGGACAGGTATAATTGGTATATCAGCAAAACCGATAATCAGCATTCCTGGCTACAGAGACCGTTTGTGTTGGGCCTCCAATTAGGAGCACCTTCAAGCTATGAGCCCGTTCTTTCTGAGGGAATGCAAAGTCCTCTCTTCCCAAATCAATCCATCCCTCACCAAAAGGGGTTTGATCCACCTCAATATGTTGGTTCGGTTTTTTTAGAATTTTACAAATGGTCTATATGGTTTCTAAGCACACTGAAAGCAAGATATAAATGCTGCTCTTTTTGGGCGAGGGGGGGAGATGTCATCAAGTCAGTGTTGACTCATGGCAACTCTCTGCAGTTGCCATACGCCATATGTCCCTGCAGTTTTCTTGGCAAGATTTTCAGATGTGGCTTACTATTGCTTGCTTCCTAGCGCAGAGAGAGAGAGAAACAGGGAGGCCCAAAGTCACCCAACTGGTTCTGGGGCCTATTTTCCTACTAAGCTAGGTTGAACTAGGAGTCTCCTGGTTTCTAGCTTGGGGCCTTAATTACTGCACCGAACTTGTTCTCACTTTTATTTCCTATTTTCTCTGCGCAGAGATCCTTTTAGAGTTTATATGGTGCCAGCCATAATTAAGAGTTATAATTAAGGGACAAATCTCAAGTTTAGCAGAAGAAATAAAAACCACTGCTAGATCAGACTGAGTTGAACTGTTGCACCCTGCGGGAGCTACTCAAGAGTTTTTATATACTGAGCGTTGGACCCTGGATGAAATGTTCTCATGATGGTAGAGCGTGGCCTTTGCCTGTTTGGAGTGCTGGGAGTTGTAGACCTTTGTATCTGGAGGACAACAGAGAAAGGAAGGTGCGATATCGGAGTACTGCTTGTTTATCAGCTACTCTGTCCTACACTTTGTGATCATGATCATTAATTGGATATCCACAATGGAGCTCTGCCATTAAGGGTCCATCTGGTTCCTGGCATTAGATCCAGAGAAGGGACTCTCCACTTATTTTTCTGCTGGGAATATGACTGCAATCTGCTAATCTTTGACAAGGATGTGGCTGTTAAGAACAGAAGCCGAGAGAGGAAACAAATTGGAATTTGATGGGGATGATCAAAGTGCTGGCAGTGTGCCAGGCATTGCACAAAGCCAAAGAATTTAAGGCAGGCTTTTGTCCAAACCGGAGGGGTGCTTAACTAGCTAGCACTATTTCCCCTCCCCCTTCCCCCCTTCCAGATCCAGAAGTCTACAATTCTCATAATGTTCAGCCATGAGAATAAATAAAAAAAAATGGCTGGTTACATTTTTTTGTATTTTCAATTATATATTTGAGACTTTATGAAAAATCATAATCTGCATGCTCAGTAGTGCTGCTTTTTCCATAATGAAAAGCCCTGAAGATTTTTATTCTGTAAGCGGATCATCTTTTTGATATCCTAATATCCATAGTTCAACATATACCATGCTGATTGCTTAAATATTAACATGTAAAATACAGCAGAATATCAGAGAGGAGGGTGGAATTTTACGTTTCCTTTCATTATTGAATCTGTGCCATTTGAAGATAGAAATTGTGAACATTAGCCTACTTGCTTTGTCTCTAGATATTTGTAACTTTTTGTTGTGAAAGATATAAGCATTCTGGTTTATTTAACAATAGTGTTTGGGATGGTGTGTGCAAGAGAAAACTTCCGTTACTCAGTGAGACTGAAGCAGTTAGACCAACCTGGGGAATGTTAGCTGGGAGTGATGAACATTATAATCCAAAACATGTAAAAGGAATCAGATTGGTAGATGCCGATGGAGGCTTCTGATCTAGCATGAATTGAATTTAAAGCAAAAGCAGTTCGGAGCATAGTCAACCAAGCACCCTGGAAATGAGAATATTGCCAAGCATACGTCTTTTTAATGATGCCCCTATATGTGAAAATGCTGCCCTGGCTTTAAAAGTTACTCTTGGGCCAGATCAGAGGCTGTCTCTACATTATACAACATACGATTATTTTCAGTTTGAGTTCCATTTCTGGATAAGGGCACCAAAAGAAGTTCAAAACAAAGTTTTAATAAAGTTTGAAAGAAGAGTCCAGGAGTCTTTTCCGAGAAAGTAAGTTTACTTCAGTAGGTGACAGGACCTGTCTGGCCTTCTCTGAGCTGGTAAGGTAAGCGAAGTCAAGCCGGGATAATATTTGGATTGAAGACTTTTAGGCAACACCAGGCTGGGCTGAGAAGTTGAAAAAAAAACGCAGGCAATGACAGATTGCTTATGACAGGAAAACTGCACAGACAACTCCATGAAACAATAGGCATCAGGCTTGACGCGAAAGAGACTTTTCTTAAGGTTTTCCGGACAGACATTGACCCTGTCCCGACTGAAAAGGCTCGTAGCCCAAGTCACTCAAGACCTGGGTGCAGTCTCTCAGGCAGAGCAGCGACATCAAAGCAGCTTGATGCGCAAGAAATGCAGCCTCCCCACTCGGCCCCGCGGAGGCCAGGCATTCTTGTGGTCTGTGCCTCTGTAGACTCTGCAGTTCCCGTTGTCTGCAGCTCTTCAGCAAGAGGGAGAGCCGGGGAAATTGAAAGTGATTGCCCCAATCTGTATTAATTAGAGTCTATTAACTCATCAGAGCGCACGCAGGCAGCTGCATGGACCACTTCACCCATGAAGAGAACTGCCAGCGTCGTCTCTTGGAAAAAGAGAGAAGCTGAGCCAGGTAAACTGCTTGCGCTTCTCTCAAAGCAGGACCTCTCTCTCGGGAACGTGGGGTCTGGATATTATCTGTGTGCAATCGGGCAAATGGAAGTGAGATTCTGTACAGGTGGTCCTCGCTTAATGACCCACCACTTAGTGACCATTCAAAGCTACAACAGACCCCCTTAAAAGCTACTTACAAACCCAGTACCAGGGTTCCAGTGTGTGCGTGCGTGCACGCACACAAACACACGCAGTCACATGACCGCATTTTGGGCACTTGGCGACTGGCTCACCTTTATGGATGGTTGCAGCATTCCATGGTCACATGACTGCAATTTACAGCATTTTTTGCCAGTTTCTGGTCCATAGGAATACATGGATTTGGTTAATGACTGCGGCGTTCACTTCATGACTACCACAAAAAGAGCTGTGAAATGTTGATCACATGGGTGCCTCAATTTATGACCATCAGGACTTACAATTCTGGGTTCCGTTACAGTCATAAGTTGAGGACTTCTTGTAAATAGAAGTTTGTGGTTCTCTATCTCCTGACATCCGTTTGCTGGATAAAAACACAATCAAAGACCATGTCAGGATATACAGCATGTAAGAAGGATGTAGAAAGTGAAATGAAAGAAATGTGATATCTTGGGAAATATGACACGAGGGAATGATCTCCAAGGTGCGTACAGGTCATTCAAATATGATAAGGCTTTACCCAGACAAAGTCATACCTGGTAACGGTTCCCATCATCCACGATGGCTGTGACTATTGGAAGGTGGAGTCCTACAGTATTTTGAGCAGCACAAGGTTACATCCTTGGATTGGTGTGGGATTAGAAGAGCAAAACCTGGGTTAGATATGTTAGGGAATACTTGCACTGAATTAAAAGTGTGCTTCCACTGTTCTCTGTACATGGGCATGGCATAACTGCTCTTCTGTTTACAAAAGGGCCCTGAGCAGCATCACACATGCTGCCTAGGGTCCAGCAAAGGACTTTAGGATTTTTAAAACTTCCCTTTTTTTTGGTACAGCTTTACAGCTTTCCTTCCAGGGATGAAACCAGATGCTAAGTTCCTACAGAGGCTCCAACTTGGCCTGAATATTGGGATGAAGGTCTTGATTTGGATTTAATGGTTGCCAAGGCAACAAGGATAGAGTGAGATTAAACAGCCGAAGACTAAAAGGAGATGCCATTTTTTGCATGTGCATATTTTTTTAAGCCCACCATTGTTGGATGAGAAAGCTTCATACTAAGCAATAATGTGGCATTCAATGAGGTTGGATGAGATGCCTGGCTTGCTTGTGATTTCCTAACTTTTTCCTGATTATTATGATCAACCAACTTACAAACTACAAAGATGAAAAATGAACCAGGAGATCACTGAATAAATATTGGTTTGTTTTCACCTGTGGGATGACTCTGGTTTCCTTCTAGCATGTGCAACAAACCAGAGGTTCAACCTCTGGGCTGGGCATTTCTCACTTGCACCCAAATGTTATACAAACATCCTCCAAGCAACCTCTTTGTTCTGCTATGTCCCCATAAAGTTGTTTTCATCTCATTTAATCATTCTTAGCAGCATTTGTATTACATGACATTTTCTCCTTTATTCTTACACCATCCAACAAAGGGAAGTTTTGCAAAATGTAAAACTACTGTATTAGGGTTTATTACCCATTACCTATGTAGGCACTCAGGTGGCTGCAGTGACTTAAAATAAAAGCAATAGGGCAGGATGGAGCTGGCAATATGAACAATGGCTGTCATATGAATTCCTACCAATTTGAAAAAGGCTGAAGAACATTTGAGCTGAGCAGTGGAGAAAGGCCATGTGACCTAGCAGGATATATGAATGGCCACACAGGCAGAGGTGCCATTCAAACTCTGTGAGGGCTGCAACTCTCCGAGATAAAAAGGATAAGTGAAACTTCAAAAGATTTGAGGTCAACTTGTTAAATAAACCAGAATGCTTATATCTTTTACAACAAAAAGTTATAAATATCTCAATGCAAAAGCTAAGCTTTCTCATTAGGATCTTGGTCTGACCGTTATAGCTTCCCAAGCCAGAAACTGAAGTTCTCTTTCCCCAAATCCAGGATGCTAAATGAGTTGTTATGCGTTCCAAACTGAAACATTTGCAAATAAGGTTAATAATTAGCTGAGTTCCTCCCCACCTCCCCACCCCAAGACTTGTTTAAGCGCTAAAGAAATTCACAGATTTATTAGGTGTAGGCAAGAATCTCTTCCCAATGCTCCTCCCTCCCATCTTCCTTTGTGGGGGTGTTTGGCCAGCTTTACTCTTCGCTGGGTGTATTTTTCCTGGCATCAGATTGGCGACACCAGAAGTCAGCTCTGGAGACTATCCTGAACAGGGGAAAAGATAGAATAATAACAGAGGGAAGAACAGATGGAATTTTCGCATGCTGGCTGTTTCAGCCAACGAGACGTATGCGACACTGCTTTGCCCTAAGATAGTCTCGCTCAGTAGTGTGTGTGCATGCAGAGGATGGAAATGGGGGTTTGTATGTGCTAGGAACCTGATATTTGTATGCAAAGTTTGCACTTTGGGCATGTGTGTGCAAAGCTTTGATAAGTGTATCTACATGCAAAGCCTGCTTCTGTTTATCCTTTTATGTCTGCAGTTTGAAATGTTACGCGCATTCACCGGGAAACCTAATCCCTTGCTGTGTTCCCTGGCGCCCCCCAGTGGAGAAAGAAAGCAACGAGATTCTGCTTCTTGCAGCTGTTGGCAACTGGTGCGGCTTGGCTTGTCATTACACAGCACCTCGGGGTTCCCCTGGATGAAGCAGCACATTGTCTGTGTTCTGCTAGCATTCAGGCTTCAGGTCTGTTTCTAGAGCCACCTGTTGGATTTTTACAGGAGCTGATTTGCTGAACTGCTTCCTCCCTCTTTCCTCAGTTCAATCACCTTTGATGATGTTTTTCCAAAGCCGTGCTCAGTGGGGACCAGCTGCCTCCCAGGTGCACCTTCTGTGCTCAAAGACAATAATGAGGTTTCATCTTCAAGTTCCCTAGCATCCTCTGAAGCAGTGCCTTTGACTCGATACTTTAAGGAGGGGATGCAAGGATTGGAGAGAGAACCCAGCCAGGAAAAGTAGATGCTTCGCAACATAAACTTTGTTTTAAGGCACAGAAGGCAGTAAACACCTCTCCCTTCCCAAACATACTTTCCCCTGAAACAAAACTGTGTGACCTTCCCTATCTGAAAATGAAAGAGGAGGGACAAAGAAGCTTCACTGGGGAAGGAGTACCACAGCCTTGGTGCTGGCGCTACGAAGGTGTCCCTTGCGTTGCTGATGGTGAGGCTGAAGCGCTGGGCTTGAACCAGCCATGCAAACTGAAGAAGAGAAAGCACCACCCTGCCTGAGCCTGGACTTTCCCTTTGGCTTCACTGAGTGGCCCAGTCCTGCCTACCCCATTCATGTGAGATCATAGTTGTCTCCATGGCAACCTGCAGTGAGCTCATGTGCAAGAGCTGTGACTTCAGCAGGAGCAGATGGAGCTAAGAGTAGCAAAACATCCTGTTTTTATGCAAATGGTGTTAGTAGTTTTTTTAAAAAAGTGGAGGGAAGAGTGTACCAGGAGACTTGTTCTTCTCTCCATGCATGATAAGTGTACATGAGCAAAATAAAAAAGTTGCTCCATATGAAGGGGGGAGAAACAAAACTTTCATTTTTTTTAACAAGGGGATTGCTAAACAACCAAGCTGTAATCAAGACAGTGCAAATAAACATTTTCATGAAGAACACTGACAGAATTGTAGCATATCCGTCAGATTTGCCTGAAGCCAGAAGTCCTTCCTTTTATTGGTTTTTTGGGGAAAATATGACATTCTTCCCCACAGTTTTCTTGAGGTTCAACACAGAAAATTCCATTGGCTTTTCACTTGGAACAAGCTTTATTCATTTTTTAACCTGAGGGGTACTGTGATCAGATAATTTCAGGAGAGTTTAATAATCTCGCCTGGTTATTAAAATCAGATATGAGATCTATTGCTCCTGACCTGATATCAGAGAGGCTATTCAATTCTCTCAAGAAGGCATCGCTAACAACATTCATCTAATTGCTCTCTCCCTAGCTAATTTTAAGTGGAGTATTCCCATTTTGTTCAGCTGGGGTATGTGCATATGCTGCTTCTCAGGAGTTGGTGGTAATCTGAGCATATCTATGAAGCAGTGCTGCAGGTCTTCACTTGGCCAGAAGAAAGATGCAAGAAGCTGCTTGCTAATGAGCAAAGGCCAAGTGAGTTTTGATTGAAACGCTCTTTGATTCTGACCTCTCAAGACACCTTTTGGGTCACTGCTGTTATAGTGCCCCTCCTGAGCTAAAAAATAGCATTTCACGTAAGTGTAAAGGACAGAGCACTGTGCAAAAGCAGACCTACAAGTTTTGAAGGTATGTTAAAAAAACAACAAAGAACTTCAGTTTTCTCAGATTTCTACTCTGATCAGGATGTGGCATACTAAGTAGATCACATACTCTTCCAAAAGGAAGGGGTTTTTTTAATCAGAAAGGTCACATAAATATGATGAAGCTGAGCTTTCAAGGAATAAATAGTATTTAAAAGTCACCCAGATTCACTTCAACAGTGAGATGGGCGACATATAAATTTAATAAATAAAACCAGAGAAAAGGAATATTCTTTTTGCCAACTCAGCCAAGCACACTTACACAAACCTGCACACAAACACAAGTGAATCATTCAGAAATGATAGATTTTGGCTATGAACAGTATTATTTGTGGCTTAATTTTGAATTGAGAGAGCCAGCTTGGTGTACTGATGAAGGCACCAGGCTAGAAACCAGGAGATTGTGAGTTATAGTCCCTCCTTAG
>JANHZU010009873.1:74308-92481 GCA_032468055.1 Acrochordus granulatus | reverse complement strand
TGGATTAAAGGTGAAACGTCTTCGACTTGAGAAAAATCCAGTCCAGATGCCTGTTTTTTAAACTTTGTTGCGAAGCATTTTGTAATCCTAATGTATCTAGAAAGGTACTAAGCTGGGGAGTACTGGGCTAAGATCCTGTGAAAAGTTAGTTAATTCATCAAACCTTAGCTTACCTCAGTTCTCAGTGCTGACAGATACCAGTCATAGCTTGCCAGACCTAGTCGATCTTTGGCTGCTAACTCACTGGAGTTCTGCCCAGGTGAAATTGGTGCTTGACAATTCCAGCTGGCATATCGTAGGGTTCTAGTATTTGTCCAGCTGGATGCCCATCAATATTACATTCTAGTGTAATTAGCAATAATAAGACTTACTTTCTGTCAGTATGATATATCAGTATGTATTTCTTGACTGTCATGCAAGGTTCCTTTAATTACTTCACAGAGATTCCATCCTGGGACTTGTATTATTATGGATGCAATATGGGATGTGGCTATGTAAATATTAAAATCACCTATTGAGTAGTTACAGTAATATTGTTAACGCCTTAAGATAAAAGATCCAGACTGAAATGGGGTTCATTGGGCACCTATGTATTCTCTTAGGCCCCCAAAAAGGAAGATTTTTTGCTTCTTCTAACATTGGAAATGAACCAGTTTGGTTCACTTCACATTATGCAAAGAAATATCAAATCTGTAAATATATTTAATTAACCAGGTATTCTCTCTCAACCCAATCTATCTCACTGGTAGTTGTTGTGAGGATAAAAGAAACATTGATCTCCCTGTATGTTGCCTTCAATTTGCTGAGAAAAAATTACATAGATTAAATAATAACATTGCTTTCTCCCCTTTGTCTTATGCAATTTGAAAGAATTTGTACACGCTTGCTAGAGGGATGAAATGCTCACCATCTTCGCAGCTGTAGTCTAAAGCAGTAATTTAGTCTTAAATGGCAATTGGCAAACCTAGCTGACTATTTTAGAGCATCCCCCCAATCCTTTATGAATGAAAGCAAATCCCTATTGCTTGGACTGGTGTTCCCCTTTTTGTGTTTTTCTTTGCTTGTTGGATTATATGGCTCATTTTTTGGAAGCTAGAAAATCAAGTGTAGAGGATCCTTTCTTAAAGGCAGCTTTCTTACTTCTTCCTTCCTTGGGACTCTTGACTCCATAAACATTAGGCAAACCAATAATATGCCTGCAAGTAACTTTAATTAACATAACACACTCAACTGGCATATTTTATTCTTAACAAAATATTTGAGGATGAGGAGACTGTACAATATCTTCAAAAGAGAGTGGTAGGATGGAAAGGAAAGATGCACAGCTTGATGGAAATGGGGAGAATGAAAGAGGAGAACTTGGAGAGGACTAAGAGGCTAAACAGGCAGAGTGCAGCAAAATAGTCCTCTGAATGGTGGAGTTGTTTGCAGGTTATTACACCAACACAGAAATATGTTAAAGGTATAAGAGGCTTGGTGCTTCTCTGGGGAGGTGCTGACATTAGAGGAACAATCTGGCCTTGACTGGATTTCATGGTGCACCAAAGTGCACAAGGAGCAGCTCTGTGTAAAGCTAGCTGCTTACCTGCCATGTGTAAGATTTTCTCTGATCTTTAAAAACTAGTCAGAAATTGAGCAAGTATCAACAGCTGAATGTATCTGAACTCTCAAATATCCAGAAGTTCATTAAGAAATCTGTTCATGGAAGATGACAGAGGGGAAGGGACACATATGCACATTTTACTAGATCTCAACCTGAGGACAGACAGAAAATGTCAAGTGTGGATTGCTATTATCTAAAAAAAATCTTACTTGGAACTAGATTAATTGCAACTGCAGCATTACTACAAGATTATAAGAAAATGGCAGACAAGCCAGACTGGAGGAGTTTGAAGCAGAGTAACTGAGGTAATAGTTTGGAATGCAGGATGAATAAGGAAATATTGTACAAACTAGGAATGTTCATCTTAGAGTAGGAAGATCAATCATACAATAACTATCTTCAAATATTCAGAAGGCTACATAGAAAAGAATTGGGAAAATTGGTTTAAGTGGTTGGAAGATAGATTTAAGTCAACTCTTAGGGAAAATGCAATGCGTATTGGACAATTGAATTATATGCCTGGAAATATAATTAAAGTTTTAGCCTATATACAAAAGTCATTGAATTGTTTTAAATTATAATTTTTAGAACTGGAATACATAAATGTCAGTCAAATGTATTTGATTGCATTAAGATGTCTAGTTAGTAAAACAGTGTCAACAAACACTGTTGGCCAAAAGATCACAGCTGTTTTGCATTTGATAAAGTGGACTATAATCCTCAAGAGTTTATCTGATAATAAACATATTAAAAGTGGCAAAAGATTTCATGATTACCATGAAGTATATTATTTTCCTACACCTGACCAATGATCAAAGCAAAAATTGTGTTGATCCTTGAAGTTCTTTTTACATCACTGATGATGTTAAACTGTAGGGAACAAGACTTGGGATGAGGTGGGGATTTCCTAGATCTGCCCTGCCTAAGCTATGAGCAATTTTAGAGAAAGAGAAGGAGAAAGTGTTATTATTTATTGGAGTAGGAATGCTGCAATTTAACAGACATCAAATGCCATACTTTTTCTCCACAGTTTGCATCAAAAGGAGGCTATTGGTATTTATATATGTATAAGTACTGTAGTATTTTCAAATGAAAATTTATCTAGCCGCCCATCTCACCAAAAATGCCTCTGGGTAGCATACAGCAAAACTAAAACAATAAATACATAAAACCATTCTTCAGTATTAATTATGAAAAACATTTTAAAACTTATAAAAACAAAACAAGAAAATAAAGTAATTGCTAAAACTCAGGATAGCTGCTGTATGTTGATTTTTAAGCAGGACCTGGGCAACTTGCTGCCCTTGCACTAATTTCAGAATCCTGCTGCAAATTAATAAGTTCACTTTCTGGCTAGAGTGATCTTTCCCTCTAGGCAAACAACCCATATAAGGAGGGAGATAGAAAAACTATTATAAAGAGTTTGCCAAGTAGGGTTTTAATTCTGCATGGAATTGGCATGTAGCTTTGAACAATTTCTCCACAGAGAAAGTAACACTAGATTGAAAAATGGGTTCCTATTCCTGGAGTAGACTAAGTTTTGTCTCAGTAGAAAGCAGCCTCCTATATTCATAACTTTCCTTAAATCATGCCCATGGTGCACAGAAAACAATGTGAACAAAAGAGCTGGGTAAAACACACTAAAAAAACTCATATAATGCTAGGTGTGATTTATGCTCTTCTTCAATAATTGTTGATTAAACTTCTACATTTTCTCTCATCCCTTTTTGAGGTTAATTCAATGCTGGATTCATGCACTGAGCTAAGCCAAAATGTGATTTCCATTTTGGTGTTTGTAAACCTAGCCTATTGTGGTACATATTTTTTAAAATATAAAGAGGTAGTGAACTTATGCTCTAGCTAGATGTATAGCACAACTGGTGACAGCACCTTGCCAACCTTAGATATTGCCAAAGAAGTTGAGTACAGGTAGATCTGGTTAGTATTAGGACAGGAAATCACTGGGAATCCCAACTCTGGAGACTACATTGGGATGTTGAAAAAAGATCCCAGGAGAAGGCAATGGGGTGGTCTCCTGAGATTAAAGAAGACTTTATTTTAAAATCTTTATTTTTTTGATTAAATAGCAGCCTGGGGAACTGAACAGGTTTCCTAATTTGCTCCTGTCTAGATTGATAATTGCCAGGTAAGGATTATAGGACTTGTACTCCAGGATATCTGGAGGACACAGGGAAGACTAGAAGAGAGAATTGCCGTTGCTGGGGAGCTGATTATTCCCACTGATAGTATTTCATCTTCCCATTAGCCCAATGCCTACTCTTTAGGTGTGAATCTACCTCCTTCCTAATTATTTACTCCTTCCATAGTCCAGAAATGTGCAAGGCACCACTAATATACCTATTGCCTTTTGGCAGATAGCAGAGTTTGTGATTTCATGCTGTACTATGTTTTAAACTACAACTGCTCTGCAGGAACCAACTGGCTGTTACTAATTTAAGATGTTCCTGCACAGTGCGTTTACCTGCTATTTATCTGATGGAACTTTAAACAGATAGATGCGCACATTCTTAATTCACTGTTTACCTCAGCACCAAAATTATCTGGCAAACTCAATGGCTTCCTTTTATCACATAATGCTAGAGTTGTTTCCAATCCAAATTTTTAATAGTTTTGGGCTATTTCCTTGAGTTCTAGGAAATAACTGGTTATTTCTGTTTAATCAGCCACAGAGCCAAAATGTATAAAATGTACTCTACTTCCTCTTTTCTCGTTGTTTGGGAAGATATGTTCATGGGACCAGCTCAGTCTTGATTGGTCTGTGGCAGATTTCAGAGGAAGTGATTCTGTTTTAGAAGGGATGAATCATCCAATGTGTTCATCAGCCAACCAACCTCTTCAAAATATTCCCCATCCACCATCAATCAAAATAATACATTTCATTAGCTGGACAAGAAAACAAGTTGCATGATGATAAAACAGCAACAGCTGATGAAAAAGGTTCACAAACCCACTTGCTAAAAATATCTTGGGTTTGTATTTGCTCAAGTTCATGATTCAAGGCTTTGAAGGAGGAGGACTGTTTCAGCAAAAAAAGTTAAAACATATGGCTGAACTGAACTTAAAACATAAATTTTAAAAGATAAAGAGTGGAATTGTGCTGCTCCATTGCAATTGCCCTAGGGTTGCCAAGTGAGCAGAAAATGGCCTGCTCCTGTGCCTTTTTAACAGCTTGCTCTTTACAAATCAGCACAAAAACTTTCTTAGGACATACAGATAAGCCCTGATCTTTTCTGATGTCTGCAAATGAAGCTGTGTTATAGGCGATAGAATGGGGAGGGGAATTGGTAACCCATTATCTCACCATTCCCTGTGCCAACTCCATCTGTCAATTCTTAGGCAAAATTGTTTTTCCACACTGACATTTTTAAATGCTCTCTGCAGTAAACAAATCTGCACATGAATTTGTTCAGATGTATTGTTTCAGTATAGCATTTTAATCACAATTTTAACTGGATAATTGGGATTTGACCAAAACCATAAAACCCAGAATTGCTTTACTGCAGGAAATAACCCACTACTGTACTTACATAAATACTGGATTCAACCTCAGTCCAGTAGTTAAGGAAGTCCATGATGGAATGCAAAAGGTTTGTGCTTATGAATTAAGTTACAATGCAGAGAGCCCCTAGACATCATTTAGGTTTCAGTGCCAACAAATAGCAGCTTCTTCTCCACCATGGCTATTCCACAGGATTGTGAAAGGAAAAAAAGAAGGAACTGTGTCCCTCGCCAGAACACTTTGGGGGGAAAATAAAATTAAAACGAAATCTTCTTTATTAAACCAAATTACTCAATCCAAGCGAACTGTCTTACATAATTATTCTGTTTTAGAAACCTTAGGCATCAGTGTTACAAATTTCATATATTCTTTTTAAGTGTGGCTCTTCCCAGAGAGCTCCAGGTGGAGGGGCTGGAAAGTATCCTAGCTTCCTGGTAAGTGCTGGGATTGTGATCTTTGCTCACTGCATGCCATTCATTGACCAGGCGTAGTCAGCGACCTTAAAACAAAACTGCTCGAATATGGAAATGTAAAGCATCAGACCCCGTCGCCGCCGCAGTGAGTCAGTCCAGCCGAAGTCTGGGGCGACAGGGCAAGATCACAGGCCCCTGTTCTCAAGGCCGCCCCCGCCCCAACCTGCCAATAGCCCTACGGCCGCCTCTTCAGATTTTCCTCTCGGCGGAGTTCACGCCAAAGTTTCCTCGTTTAGGAAGCGCCATCAGAAGCAATTATTGCTTTAATTACCTGCTGTCGGCAGGGTCCAGGAAGGTTGTAAAGTGTGCTAAAATCTTTCATTGTAATGGAGTGCTAGTCCCGCGGTGGGGACTCGATTTATAAGGCTCCAGATGGCATCTTTAACTCCATCGTGAAATTCCTCCATTTCTAAAAAGGGCTCTCCGGAGTGAGCAGGCCAGTTCTGAGGAAGCAGGAGTGAATAGTGGTCCTGGGAAGTGCAGTGAAGGAGTCTGAGGGTGGGGATGGGCATAAAGGGTGCTCTATGGAAATGATTGGAGAAGCTCAGGGCAGCAGGACCCTTCCATTCTCAAACTGGCCTGCATAAAAACCATTTTGCTTCACCTTTAAGAAGGTCTGCAGAGCACTATGTTTTTTAATCGTTTTACCTAACCCTAACCTGGCAATCAGAGAGGCTCTAGTTCTTATGAGTCTTCCCTGTGAAGTAAAATTATCTCAAGGCAACCTTCTGCCAGAAAAATCTTTGCCGACTTCCTGGCAAGAAAATAAAGCAATCCATTAAATTTATGCATTGCCCTTTCATGCTACTCAAATTGGGTCAGGATAGTTGCTGCTCCAGGTCCTACCTGGAATCAGAAAAAGGTGGACTGTAGATCTTCTAAGAGATTCCTTTAACATAGATGATGGAAGAGAATGGACTGATCAAATTCTGTGGCAATAAATCTAAAAGATTCATCCTCATCAGATGGATGGATGGATGGATAGATTAGAGAGAGACTGACAGACCACTCTTCTTCACCAGAAGTGGGACATGGTTCCAACAACCTATCTCAGATGCTCTTCTTTTCATCCTCAAAAAGCCAAGCTTGACTCACAGGAAGATCCTGTATGGTTTCTGAGTCACATGATAATGACAGTATTTTGTTATTTATGTGGGTTGTGCTCACTTTATATTTACAATGCAAGAGAAATAGAGCTAAAATTAGAAACTTTTGCAAAGCTGAAAATCAGAACTGACAAAATACTTTGTCAAAGCAATGCCATGTAATGCAAGACATTCCTGTACTTGGTCAATACATATATGCTATCTGGAGATAAGCATACAATAAAACAATACAGTAATATATTTTTGTGGATAATATCTATTGGTATAAAGAAGTACTGTACAGTCTTTTTAGTTCTTCCTCAGACAGATTTTTCCCCAATCTGTTTTAATTCTGTAATTACAGGCATAGACTTACACTGAAATACGTAATTCATAATACACTAGTCTATTGATTATGTTCTGACTGTTTTGCATCCAGTTATTTGGAGTCAGTGGACAAATAAGTAGTAATACCATTCTTGATGCTATGAGTTTTGAGGCTTCAAGACTTCTGGCTGCAAATGGTGTTTTTTATTGGTTTTTTTGGAGATTGGCTCTGTGATTGTTTTCTGCGTATTTCCATTCTTAAGTTTTGAATACTTAGATCCTTCTATTAACGCATGAATTATATATCACTATTTTCAAATGAAGTGGCATCTTCTCTATTTCATCAATTGACTTTATAAACAGATGTGTACAGAACATTTTAGAATTAAGCTACAGTTGCTGAGAATTCACAGTAGTTATTGGTTTTGTTATTTTCACACCTTCAGATTACAATTAATAACAAATAAAGCATTCTTAGCTCAGTGTTTTCTTTATGGAAACCATGCATAAAGGAGGGAGAAAATGGATGAGGATATGTATCATTGGGGGCTACTAGATCTGGGCTGTAAAATTCTGGGTGGCTATAAGATGGCAACAAAGATGCTCAGAAAATTGCTAGCATCAAGTGGCTTTCCAAAATTCAGAAAGTAGCTTTAGCATCTCCATAAAAATAAAATGGCTAAAATATTCATATGAAATCTGAACATGCAAGCCAGAATTGAGGAGACCTATCAGAGTGTTGTTATCAAAATGAGTGCAATAAGGATATTTTATGCTGATGCAAATTAGAATTTCTAAATGGGAAGGGTTAGAATAATTCATTTGCCTCAAACAGAGATTATAATTAAATCAACAAATTAATCTCCAAACTCACCATCATCTTTAATTATGAGAAATCCTTTCATTAAAGCTATTAGATATAATAAATTGAAACAATAGCATTATAACTACAGATACAGTTTAATTATTTTAAAATAACTGACAACTTCCACATCCTCTGCTTTTGTTTTAGCAGACACATATGTACACATAAAACACAATTTTTGAGTGCAGGCCAGTAAAAAAATTGTTGATTTGAGACTCACATTAATATTTTCCATATGGATTTTTTCCAGATTGAGATGTAATAAAAGGTCAAGCATGGATCTTAAATTTTGCTATGATTCATCTTTGGAATGCTTTTTAATCTGGAGATCAGAAATAATGTGAAGCAGATTGTCTCTATGAAAGTGTTCTGGCCCTCTGCTAATGCTCAGGTTTTCTAAGAGTCTGGAATCCAGAAATTCAGATTCAGAGGACAGTCTGTTCAGAGACTAGGTCCTCACCCAAATTTATTTCTAATTCATGAAATATATAATAGCACACATGCCCCATGTTTCAAAGTCAAAAGCACAGTCTTAGTTCAGTAAAAGCAAACTGAGTAGGTCAAACATGCCCCTTCTCCGGGAGAGAGATGGCCACCCTTCCTTCTTTCTTTCATTCCTGACTTGCTTTCTTTCTACCCCACCATTCTTCTGCCACCTGACCCTTAGACCACTAATAGATTCTTTTGTGCTTGTTTGGGAGCAATTAATTAAAGCATCTCTCTAGTGGGGAAGAAAGAACACCATGGGTGATGAGGAAAGTGTCCACAAGGGACTTCCCCGTGTCCAGGGAATTGCAAAGGAAATAGCCTTGGGCCTTGCTGAAAGGTTGTGTGACTGCATGAAAAGGCTCCCCAGCTCCACCAGCTCTTTTTCCTCCTATTACTGATTACTGTATAAGGATCACATCAGTCCAGCAAGGAAAAGGAACTGCTGAATTCCCCTCCCCTCTTCCTCCCTCCTCGCAGGTGGTGCCAGAATCTTGCTGAGTCTCAGGTTACCACCAACTTGCGAGACTCTCCCATTAATTTTAAACATTTTTGGAAATTGACTTCGCAAAAAGCAAGGGGAGCAGCAATTCAGCAATATGCATGAGGTGCATGGTAAGAGGGAGGTGTGGGGCAACCCAGGAGAGGAAAAGGAGAAAGCAAAGACCATTTTGGAAGCTGGAGAGTGTCATCTACTGCTGCATTCACAGGATTGTTGCTTTTCTCCCTCATTTCATGCTGTGAAGTGCGGCTGAGAGGACAAAAGAGTATCTGTTAGGATGGCTTGGGCCCATGTAGTGGAGAGGAGAGAGGAGAGGAGAGAGGAGAGAATAAGCGGCAGGGCAGTGCGCCTCTAATCCTGCTTGCTTACTACGTTTTGCTTCTGCCACCAACCCAAAAGCTCTCTCTGCGGATAATCAACACCACTTAAAGTCTTGGAACAGCAGGAGCCGAAATACTGTGGGCTCCCTCCCTCCTCCCTTTATGCGCTTTCAAGCAGAAAGCCACGTGCCAACAGGGCGCGGGGCAGCCATGTGCTCGTCTAGACTGAGAGCCATTTGTTCTCAGGCATGGAGGGAGGAAGGGTGAGAAAAGAAGAGAAAGGGAGCTGGATATGTTTGTGCTGGTGGAAGTGATAATCCCTGTACATCTTCCAGTTGCATCAAGAACTCCCTTTGCTGAAGCAGAGCTGGCATGGAAGAAGGAGCACACAAAGAAGTGGGATCAGATCAGATGGACTTAGGGCCTGTTCATGCCTTGGCTTCTTATTGTGAGAGGGGTCATGAAAAGAGAGCAGACTGATGGCTATTTAAATCATTGGCATTATACTGCCAGGGTGGAGGAGAAATTAATGTTCTGCCAAGAGTGCCAAAATAACTTGATTGGCCTGTCTTTCAAATTGGGAAAGTGTCCATGTTCAGCAACACATCTAGGCAGCTCCCTCTAGCCCAAGAAAGACAAATATTATGACACCATACACTTACCATAGTGCTGGGAAAAGCTAGGATGAGTGTGCAAGAGATCACCTGGAGAACTCTGGATGTATGTATTCCTTCACATCTAGGGTTACACACGTACACCACTGCAAAGAAACAGTCCTGCAATATATAGGGTAAGGTGCTGACAAGAAAAGATAGGATTGGAATTCATACATTGGAGAGGAATTTACTTGGGGCAGGTGATAAAAAAATAGGATTCTGATAGAATTTTTTACAACTAACAAAACCCATTAAAAAGCATAAACTGTCACGAGCTACAGCTCATTTCATCAGATGTACTGAGAATTAATAGGAAAAAAAGCTACCAGATTCCAGATGTTTTGCCACCATAACACCAGAACATGGCTGTTTTTCTAAAATTTTGGTTGGGAAGTTAATCATCTTCATAAGGATAGGAGAGTCAGGGGATTTCTAGTAAAGGACAACTGTAAAAATAGGCTGATAAAAGTGGTGACCTATGAAATGTCAGTCAAAGAGAATTGGAGGTAGCCCAAAGCCAGCAATTCCTTGAATTGGACCTGGTAAGAGATTTTAGCATTTCAACCCAGAAACAAAATATTTATGACTGGCATCAATCTCAGGCCTTGCATATCTACCAAATATTCTATGGTATCACATTCCTACTTCTTATAGATGTTTTAAAACCCTATGACAATATATTCTCTAATTTTCAGCTCCTGTATCTGTTCCCTACAGTCCTGCTCCCTTACCATTTTGGGGAGTGTAGTAATCTTTCAAGTAATGCTACATTCTTTTTTCTCACTCTTATGGATTTTTAAGTTCTCCATTTTCCTGATATGTATGATTATGGGAGTGAGGGGGTGGTCTAATTGAGATCTCTTTATGATATTGATCAGCCTTTTCATTTGTTTCCTGCATCATTACAGAAATATAATGTTGAGTCACTAGTGGTTCATCTCTTTCAAATAGGCAATTTGTGTCATCACATTTTTCTCACCCCACCATCCTTCCAATTTTTCTTGAATTTTAGATGCCATAGGTTCAGAAGCCTGCTTCTTTCTTGCCCACTTTCTGCTTTGGCAGTCTGTGTGCCAAAAATTTATTCCAGGAAGGTAAACACCAATTGTGGGCCGCATTGTAAAGAGCTCTCTTTTGTTCACTTCTCGGCATTCTCACTTGTGCTTTAACTTTCAGATGTTAACAGCTTGAATCAAGCGCATAGAGAGATGACTTGGATGCTTCTTTACCTGGTGTTCAGACAGCAGGCCAAAGCTATAACCTAGTGGGACATTCCCTCTGTGTGTTTTTGGCTAGGCTTACTGTACATGTTCAGTTGGATGCTTCTATTGTCACTGGAGTTGAGTTGTGTGCTGGGGATCTAGAGGGTTCAGCCAGCCACTTAGTGGACAATGTTCCAATCACAAAAATACAGTATAGAGTTATACGCTGCTAGACCCAATGAGTCTGTTGGGGGCAATTGCACTCCAGTTAATATTCCTGCCAGATAGGTTTTCTTTTAGAGCAAATGTGTTTTATCTTTTTTTGTCAATAAATTCAGAACATAACTGAAAGACCTGGAGCCTGAAGTAAGGACTGCGTCAAAGGGAATACCATACTGTAGAAGCAGTTCCTCTGCCAGCTTATGTTCAGTTACGTAGACAGGTTTTCTGAGTGTCACAGGACAGAGCTGCATCAGTACCATGGACAGATCATTGTGAATTCGCTGACGATGCAAAGAAACGAACAAAAATGTGAACACGTCATATCCCAATCTTGCCCAGCTAAGATGCCCCTACTTGTGTGCATTTAACTTCCAAAATTATCCAGTCTGCATATGGGAATTCTGGGAATATCCAAAGCATTCATGATAGAAAAGGCTGCCATGTCTTTAATTTATCTCTCTGTTTCTTGGCCAGTGTTTTCCAATTTAATATCTCTAGAAGTACTGGTGTATAACTTCTGTCATCACCAGTGTTCTCATTTGGCTGGGAAAGATAGAGTGTTCCACACATTGGGGGGGGCACCAGAATGGGGTAACGTGCTGTAGGATGATGTTCAGGGTAGATAGGGCCAAGTATACTATATAACAAAACACTATTGAGTTTCAAAATTACTGTGTGCTGCAATTCACTGAAAATCAGCAGCAAGAAAGAAAAGCACCCAAGAAGCACCTAAAGAAGCTCTTTAGAAGAGCTCTTTAGAAGAGCTTTGCTATACTCTGCAAACACTTTCACACTCTGTTGCCCATGGCATCAGAGTACCACGGTCCCTTTTCCCTGACTGGGGAAATCATAATCTTTGGATTTTGGCGGCATATACATTTGATGAATAAATAAATAATCTTAAGCAGTTGAGGGTGATTTTAGGAGAAGAGAACCGAGTGTTACATCATGTATGAATTATTGTTAGAAAGAGATGGATCAAGGAAGGATTCTAACAACAAAGAATTAAAGCAGTTCCATGCCTATAGTTATTTGAATTCTGAATGTGCATGGTCCTACTGTAGCAAAATTGCAAAAACTTTTTCACAAAAAGGCAACTGAACTATTATTATTTGATATAATCAGAGAGTGTTTCATCTGCTATCCAGGAAACTTTCTCAACAAAGCCTTTTCCAATTATACCAAATAATAAAATTACAGTTGCCTTTTTAAGAACATTTTTGCATTTTTTTTTTGCAATTTTGCTATAAATCATGACCTGGATTAATGAGAATATACATAGACAGGATCCTATTATAGAAAGGCAGAAATTAAAGTTGACCATAGAAAATAGTATCCTGGGAGCCACATTTTCATTTGTAAAAGGAAAAAGTCAACAGAATGTATACAGACTAAAAAAAATTAAAAAGCATGTTTCTAATTCCTTAAACTATGGGAAAATCCTGGAAAACTCAGGAAAATCTTCAGGAATCTGAAAATGGCTTATAGGATTCCTAGTCAGCAGAGATAAGACTTCAATATCCTTCCATAACAACTCAAGACAAATAGATGCAAAATGATTTATACAGAGTAAGTAATAATGGAAATTTACTCACTTGGCATAAGTGATACAGGCTGTCAAAGTCAGCTGTTTGTGACATAGATTTTGGATTTATGTGGCATGGAATGTTTACATCCTCCCTCCCTCCCCTTTTTTCCTATACAGTATGTAAGCTATATGCACAAGCTTATATATAAACTCTACAGTAGACTGATTAACTTGTTATTTGTATTCATGCAGTTTGGAATATTCATTACTGCCCAGAAATTCTCTCCTGGGAAATTAAGAATAACTGCTACTTTGCGAAGAAGGTCTTGCAACCTGGGTGATATCCTCTTTCTAGACTTGAGTCATAGCACATGTTATCAGAAGTATGTTTAGGAGCCAAAATTCTTCTTTGTCCCTTCCATTCAGTTCCTTACCAATCCCTCTGCAAACTGATTAATGAGATATGGATGATCCTTGCATTTCCTTCTACCCTGTATAACAAAGGTATTGTACAAGGAATTACCTTCTGTTCATAAATGTGACATTCCCACAGTGCTTAATTAGGCTCAGCAGTGGAAGACAGCAGTGTGTTCCAGGCCTGATCTTTTGTTAGAAGTTTGAAAGGACATAACTGGAGTGACTGATGGCTGTGTGTCACTAAACTGAAAAATCTAGAAGTAGTCCAACTGCCATCTATATTATGGGCAGGCTTTGGGGAGGGTTTTTTTTTGCCTTCAAATAAATAACACCAGACTTTTCTGACTCCCTTCTTAGACAGATATAGAGATGCTTAGACACATGAATACTCTTTAACAAAACCAGGAAAGTCTCCACTTTGATGCTGGAATGAGTGTTTGATACAATTTGCAATCAGGACAAATGCTCTTTGTTGTACACATGTGCCAATATCACCATAGCATAACAGAACATTGGCAGGAAAAACAAAGGGTCTGCTCTCTTGGGCAGCTTAGAGTTCCATGCAAAACATTATCACTGGATTTTGCTACTAGCAGAAAATGTCTGATAAATGGCCTGTGTCAGACTCACTTAACTATGTATGCCAATGTTGTCACTAGAGTAGACATGTTACCCTGGGATCTTGATTTCATCCTTCAGTGCAAAGTCCAACATGATGCTAGGATCTGTCTTCTCTCAGAAGCCTCGTAATATTCTTCTGTTGAAGAAATTTTGTTAGGGTTTGCTTAGAAAAAGTCCCAGGAATCCTGTTCCTGGGGGCCTCAAACCACATATACAAACCTACCTTTCTATATATTGCACTAAGATTATTGGAACCAGTTTGTTCAAATCTGTTTGTGATTCTAAAAAAAATGGAGAGAGTTTCTACCTATCTGAGCAGGACTTGGGATCCATGTTTGAGGATATATATATTGCTTGTTATCACAATTTCTTGCTAATATGTTGGACAACTCATTCCTGCTACTTGCTTTCTGTTCCCCTTAGACAAAGAGATGTGTTGGTGAGCTCTTTTGCTCTTATCGGACCAGTGAGAGAGTTCCTATATTGACTTTTTAAATGGACACTGAATTCTCTTGATAGAAAGTCCCAGCCCTGGCAGCGTTTCCATCTGGGGCCTGTATGCAGGTGAGAGATAGTTTTCGGACAAATTAAATTATCTAATAATTCTGTATATAGATTGAAGAACATATTTTCTGCCAACATTTTAAAAGAATAAGTCAGTGGTCACTTTAGGATGGAATAAAAGGAGAAGAAAGCAAAGATCACTATTCTTGAGCATCAGTGTTTTTGGAGAAATATTATATCTGCAATATGCTTGCCCTTGCTGCTAAAGTTAGTGCAGTTTTAGATCTATTTATACACAAACTCTATATCTGGGATTGCAATCTTTGTAGTAAACTGAGACAGAGAGGCTCTGAGGTGTTGCTGATTGAAAAATCTTTTCCCAGCTTTTCCCATCCCAGCTAAGGACTTGGACTACAGTTCTCAGAACATTTAGCCGCAGGTTAACTGGCTAATAAGTGATTGCTGCATTACAAATAGGTGTATGAAGAGCAGAAGATTCTCTTAGGCTGTACTAAAGACAATATTGAAACCAAGGACCAAAAGTCTGTGGAACTTGATTAGAACATTGTTCAGGAGTGTGGATATTGCATTGCATTTGTAAAATCCTATCAGCATTGTTTGGTGGAACTTAGGGCAGAGGAATAAACTGATCAGTGACTGGGTCATAAACATACATATCCCTCAGCCTTATTCTTTCCCAGCTGAAGTCTTTTTAAAATCCTGAACACTGGAGATTTAGCTGTAACCCTGATTAGGAAAGGGGACTGTACGCAGAATGATAGTGGTACTATAGGCCTCGTGTCTCTGAGCTGTTGCTAAATAAGTGCCTCAATTCTATTTAAGTCCTCACTGTGATTTACAACAAATGCTGCCCTCCTGTCGTTCTCCTTCCTCCTTGCAAGGGGTGACATGCACAGGTCCCAGAGCAGCAGCCCTTATGTGGAGAAGACATGCTATTTCAGATAGGGCCCAAATCCCTCCCTAATATGACGACCATAGTTCTTTTCTTTTCTATCTCTGTCAGGGGGGTTGCATGCAGATGTGCCTGCCTGGCAGTGCCCCCCTATAGTGTGTAACTGCACATAATATTCATACCTCTCACAATGGATCCATTTCCCTTAATGAGCTCACACTCTGTTTGACAGTTCTCTCCCCTTGTCTGGTTGGTCATAATAACTAACCAGTCTTGGGAAGAGGTGAGTTTTTGGATCCTCTTCTCAAAATGTCTGCCTTGCACATATATGTACATTACCATTGCCCAAAATAGCCACGCAAAGTAGTGCCTCAGTAGCAGCACAGTTAGCAGTCCCTGAGGGTTTTGTGCCTCAGCCATCCTGAGGGCAAAAGTAGATAGGTCACACTTACTTGCCATCTTCTTGGATGCTCCATCCCAATTCCTAGAGTGGAATTGCAGTACATTCAGTATAACAGCTACAAATGCCAGACCCACTTATTTCCCTCCCCCACATCTGTGTGTTTCGGAGGAAGACCTACTTAGCACCATGTTGTTAGACTGTCAAGCTAAACTTGAGCTGGCTTAGAGCATGCAGGCAGACCTTGAATTAGCTGTTGCTGCTGGCAGGAAGCCATCATAATTCCCCCACCTCCACCCACCCAATGCACCCAGCTATTTTTTTAAGCCACCCAGACAATCCAGCACAAAAGCCTCACCTTTGTGTCCAAATTCATAAGGCAAGGTGGGGGGAGAGAAAAGATGATGCAAAAATACTCTATTAAATGGCACGTCCTTGACAGCTGGCCATTGTGGCAGGCAGAGGAAACTGCAGGCCTGCTTAGATCTCCTGCCATCAATCTCAACTTTATGCTGGACCTACCAATAAGCTTTCTGTCTGAAGAACAGGCAGCAGGCTTGATTGTCACTGCAGATCATTCATATTCCTCATACACTACATATGAAGAATGGGTAACTTGCAGGAGCGTGCAAGGGGCAAATAGATTGCAAAGAGAAAGTGTTGTTGGCTTCTTCAAATGATATGAAGTCATGATCCTGACATGAAATCAAACCTATAATTTATTTAACTTCCAGGGAATTCTGGGGGTTATAAACCCAGCAACTTTGACAACTATTCTATTGGGGAAAGCTTGTTTATTTTGACTAATAGTAGTTCTCCATGCCTTGGACACTTGTCAGTCCCAGACCTTGCTGCTTCTGATCATAGCTGAGTGGAATGCCACCTGGGATTCCACTGCTCTAACTATTATCCTACAATGATCCTTCTTGTGAAAGATATTTTAGATAGGTGAATTGATGGGACTCAGGCAAATTACATTGTAAACCAAGAATAATATATTAGGGCAATAGAAACTGAAGAAGCCTGACTTAATGTACAAGCTTCAGCCAAACATGACATATTTAAATTAAATGAACAAATTATTGTACACTGTATGATTGGTTGGCCTTTTTGGATTGACCACTTTCTGGGAGATATACTTAGGCAGAATTTTGTCCCAAATGGTGAGGGGACAAAAAGCATCTTTTTTGTTTAAATGATGAGCACATTTAGGAGATGCCAAGATCTGACATCCTTCAAATAACCTCAAAGAATGCCAGTGACTCAGTGAAGTTGCCATATGAGACAGATGTGAGACTTCCAAACATGAGAAATCCACTCATTTGACTAGGTTTATAACCCTGGAATTATCAGCAACCTTCACATGAGATACACATAGGCATATTCAACCTGCCTCATGAGCTGCTGATACAGTTCTGCAAAAGAATCATTGAGTCCATCCTTCGTATCTCTATAACTGTCTGGTTCAGTTCAGCAATCAAGTAGGACAGGTATAGACTCCAACAAACAGTCAGGACTGCAGAAAGAATAATTGCAACTAGCCTACCCTCCATGGAAGATTTGTATATCGAGAGAGTCAAAAGAAGGACAGAAAAGATATCTGCAGATCCCTCACACTCTGGACATAAATTGTTTGAACCTCTGCCCGCTGGATGGTGCTATAGGATATTGCACACCAAAACAACCAGACACAGGACAGTTTCTTCCCCTGTGTCATCATTCAACTGAATACTTAACTCATGCTATATGATAGGACACAGTGATTACTAAAGTGCCAGGAATTCTAAATTAACCCAGAAGTTCTGTCTAATGTACATACTTACTTATCAATAGATTATGGTTCTAATTTTACACTTTCCTATATTTCCTTTTCTACTAGCTGCACATTTTGGATGTATATTTTATTGTTGAATACATAATTTCATTTTATGAGTTTATTTCTCAAGTTCACTGAGAGCTGCTGTACCGGAATCAAATTTCTTGCATGTCTAACCACACTTGGCCACAATCTGAATTATTCTGGCTAATATCAATCAAGGATGAGCATTTGTTTCAGCAGTGAGATACGAAGCTTTCTGGGACTGTTCTCATGGCATGTTTAACTGGGTCGAGGGATGGGGACTGAGTCAAGGGATGATGTCATGTCAATTTCTAACCCAGATAACTAAGTCAAGCAAAAGATTAGTTTTAGCCTGAAACAGTCCTGAGCCTTTTTGGGGATGAGTGACTTCTCTGCCCATATTGCATACTCAGCTGTACTCTCAATGTACTTCACAATTAATTTATTTTCAAGAGAGAGAATCACCTTATGAAAATGTGGCTTCTCTAGGAACTCTTATTTTTTTTCACCTTTTATTTCCTGGGGCAGAAAAAAGGAAAATCAGGAAGCACCTTCTTCCATCCTCTTCAGTGGTGACTGAAAGGACTAAAAAAATGACTATTACACAACTAACTAGATCATTGGTGATTATTTCCTGCTGATGCATAGAAATGAATTAATTATTCTCGGAAACAGATTATCACTTGCGT
>JANHZU010009873.1:28443-51097 GCA_032468055.1 Acrochordus granulatus | reverse complement strand
TCTCATATTTTTATTGGTGGGAGACACTCTTTGTCTGGCTCCTCTGATGAGACCTGTCCAGTATGGTTGAACCTCTGGCAGAGCTCATCTTCATTAGAGCACACAAGCCCCGCAACCAGAACAAGGTGGTGCCTCACTGGACAAAGAAACAACAAATTATAATTTCTCTGTTTGTTTATTCTGACAAGAAAAGGTCAGACCCAATCACCACAAAATGAGAATAAGTTATGCCTAGAAGATACCAATTCATCCTCTTTTGGTGATGGAACAAGAGGTAAAAGAAGGCTGGATTTCTGGGGCCTTTAAGTCCAGTATACTGCAGGTTTGCACTGCACTGTTCCGTGCAACAGTAGTACAAGTCTATCGGTACCACAGAATAATTTTTATTTATTTATTTATTTACATGCATTGGGCGATGCGGCAGCTTTGTGCTCTGCCAGGTCAAGTTTTCTGACCGCCGGGAACGCGAGAAACATTGACGGCGGGAGGGGGGGGGGAGGCGGTATTTAAATACGGACCAGGCAAAAGCCCTGTCGCGACTGCCGCCGAAGTCGTCAAGAAGCGCCCGCTGCGGGGCTTCGGCGGGAGAAGCGACGCGGCGGCTCGAGAAGCCGAGGGACGCCGGCGCTCGGCCCCCTGCGGGGACAACGTTCGCGCGCCGCCGTGGCCGTCGAAGCAGCCCTTCTCCGGGCGTCGAAGCAACCTCCTCCCGGGACTGATCGGCGTGCCCACGGCAGGCAGAGCCGCTCCCGCTGTCTCGCCTTTGCCGGGACGATGCCCCGCACGGCCGCCAAGCCTCGCAGGAGGCGGGAAGAGCGGCGGGGCGGAGCGAGCGGGATCGGCGCAGCGCGGCCTGACGAGACGAGGCCCCCCGGCGAAGCGAACCGCGTCCCTCATTGGTCACGCTACATTTCTTTTTCATTCGCCGTTAAACGCAGACATGAGGGATCGGCGCAGGTTCACTGGGCGCGCGCTGAGCAGCGTTTCCCGCCGCGATGGATTCGCCCCCGCGCAGGCGGGCGGGGGAGCTGCTGCGGCGGAGAGGAGGCGCGGGAGGCCCCCCCCCCCCGGCTCAAGCGGGCTGTGAAGTTCCGGTCGGTCAGGAGAGGGCGGCCGGGAGATTCGGGAAGCCCGCCTCCCCGGGTTTTTCGGAGCGCTGATTACACTTCAGGATGAGGCCACGGTTGTGGATGGTGGAGGGGGCGGAGGAGGCGACTGTTTATCACACGCAGCGTTATCTCCGGATTAGAGTCGTTGTTATCCGTTTTCTTAAGGTGCCTGCTAGCTGCTGCCGTAGTTTTGAAATGTAATTGGCAGGTTATCATTTTTGCTTTCATTAATTCAGGGTTGAATCTGAAAACGTTGTCAGTATATACTGCACTTTATTTTTTTAAAAAAAATCTGAAATCATATTCTCTAGGCCTAGGATAGAACTATGAACACTGCTGAACCGCAGCTTCTGGCTTCCCTCGCTCTTGGCCCTGCTAGCTGCAGATGCTGGGAAGAGAAAGGAGAATCACTGGAGATTTTGTTTTACTTCCTGATGGGTGTTCTGTATGTCATAAAAATGTAGAACTGGGGCCCAAGAATGTAATAGTATTATCCCATACGTCTACTAAGAGTAGGTCCTACAAGAATTCACTGCGTAGGCAAATAACCACTGCAAATGGCTGTGAATGTGGGTTGCTCAGATCACAGTGGCTTGTTTGCTGATTGGCATTAACTTATTTAGAAGAATAACTCCTCTTTAAGATGCGCGCTGGTTGCCAGGAGGCTTCTGGGCCCAATTCAAGGTGCTGGTGATTCCTTAAAAAGCCTTTTCCAACATGGCCCTTTTGCCTTCCAGATTGGACTGCCTTCTTCACATAGAGTCTTCCTGACCTATTCAATCCAATAGGGAGAGGAAGCTCCAAGTGTCCCACCCTGAAATAAATGAGGGAGGGTTGGGGGCCTGGAATACAGGGATTGCCTTTCTCAGTAACTGTCCCCTGACTCTAAAGCAGCCCTCCCCAGTCCCCTCCAAGATTAGAGGTTACCTACTCTGATGTGTTTGGAAAATGATGAAAACAGTTTTCTTTTACAGAGCACTTAGACGTAACTTGGTTTATTTATAATTATTAGTGATTTTCATTTTTCTTTATTGGACATATGAATGGATTTTATTATTTTATTGAAGTTTAATCTCTGATGCTGTAAACCAGGTAGAAATGGAAGAATTAGTGGCTATAAATTTTGGTAAATAAACTAACTATAGAGACATAAACTAAATTAATATTTTAGTTTAATTGGCCATCAACAAGTTTGAGCCACAGCATCTAACTCTATTAGTGATAAGTAGATTAAACACCAAATCTGAATGATGTTGCTTATTAGTTCTGCATGAGAAATTTTGCATCAGTTTTTATTTATTTATAAATCAAATTTATAGGCTGCTCAACTCATAGTGACTTTTATATGATTTGAAGAACCCAGTAGTGACTACAAAGTTTATTTTAATAGGTTCCAGTATTCCAGACCAAGAAAAGTCTTTGGCAGGTTGAGAATCAGTGTAACTATTTTTATCTAATAAACATTTATATTGGAATTTGATTGGAAGGAATGTGAGCATCTTTAGTGAGATGGCTGAATCTCATAACCAGAGCATGATTGTAACTCATATCCAAATTAGTGTGAATGACATCTGTGGCTTGATTTCAGCCAATTAACAGAGGGAACTTTAAATTCCTTTGAAATAAAGAGTTGAGTCTAAGGCATTTTTCTCCACGTATCACAACAATACTGTATTATACTGTACCATGAAGAAAAAACTTCACTTTCATTAAAAAAGATAAAGGTTTCCCCTGCCAATCATGGCTAACTCTAGAGGGCAGTGTCATCTCTATTTCCTAGCTGAAGAGCCAGCGTGTCCAAAGACATTTCTATGGTCGCTTGGCCAGTATGACTCTACCCCGAGGTGCATGGAACACAGTTATCTTCCCACTAAGGTGGTATCTATTTATCTGCTTGCATTCTTACATGCTAGGTTGGCATTAGGAAGATCCTAAGAATCATCTCTCAAGAACATCAGTAAAGCTTTGAGGTGCGATGGGATAAAAGATGACTCATATTAACAAGTCTTACTCTTCTAAGACATGGTATCCCTAATCTATTTTTACAGATATGTACCAGCAGTATACCATCAATATTTTTCCTGTTAGGAAGTATTGTCATATCCATATCAGTAGATATAATCACTGATATGTACTAGACAGCATATCCCATCATTTCTGTGCCAAGGGAGTAAATAGAACCATAAACATAACTAAATTATAACTGTTACACCATCTCTAGAACGAATAATAGGCAGGTAGATGTTCAGTGTTCAGATATGATTATCCAGTTGGTGCATCTCAATATGCTTGGTACATCTCTTCAGCTTAGCCAGTTCAAAAGCATTTTTGACTTTGCCCAATAAGAATAACTGGTAAATATCAACAAATGAAATATATTGACAAGTAATTAACTCTGACATGGTAAGAATAAAATCCCATTGACTTTTTACCCTTGCTGTCTGTGATAGTTGGTTGCATATATGATAGAGGGGGGCTGTTTTAAAAGCCTGATCACCTGTATTAGCTGAGGCAACAACAGGATGACCAAATGCAGTTGCTGCAGTGGATTTTGTTTCTTTTAGAGTTCAACATGTAATATATCCAAGATCTCTGAAGAACTCCTGTCATTTCGGTGACATAAAAGAGGTGAAACTTTATGTTTCATAGAGGAACTTTGATTTTAGAGGCTGTTGGGTCTGATGGAGGAAGGAAACTGCAAATTAAACTCGAATGCTGAAATAAAGTTTTGGAAAATGACATTACTAACATCATCATCCTCTACCTCTATTTTTTAACTTTCATACAGGGATGATACAATGCTGTAGCAAATATAGAGAGTATATTTACGGTATCTGATCCACTTCCTTTCTATACAGAGCCTTCTCTAGTGTCCTGTTCTGAAGAATACCAAACAATATTATAGTCATCAGTGCTGCTTAGTACATCCCCAAAAGACCATGAATTCCCTCCATGCAGGATATAACTGATTATTCTGGGCCTGTTGAAATGTCATTGCTACGACACTAGTTTCTAACCACCTTGTTTCTGTCACCCAACACAGATGCTCAGCAAAGTGCCACGGTCCCCATTCCTGTGCCTGGCTCTGGCTCTGACCTGCTCCCCCACTTCCTGCTAGAACCTGAGGATGTTTATATTGTCAAAAATAAACCTGTGACATTGGCATGCAAGGCCCTGCCTGCCACCCAAATTTACTTTAAGTGCAATGGTGAATGGGTGCACCAAGGTGACCACATCATACAACGCAGCAAGGATAAGAGCACTGGTGAGTGCTGAAAGGACAATGGGGCAGTCTGTTCCTTTTTAGCTGAGAGACTGGCTGCCAGTTTCATCAAAATGTTAAAGATGGGAACTTCTTGTAATAAAGTGTCTGTCTGTCTATCTATTTATCTAATTTATATAGCTGCCCATCTTACAAACAAATGACTCTATCTGCACAATCTCATAGGTTTATTGGAGTCCAAGTGAGGAACAGTCTAAGTGCTAGAGAGCAGTCACTCAACTACAATTTTCAGAGGAAAGCCAGAGAATATTAAAATTGGTTTAAGAGTGTAGATAAGACAGAATGTCCTAGCACTCACAAATGATTCAGTGTTCATTTTTACATAGACAAAAAAACTGAAAACAGCATTCTTCAGTTCCAGATCTGTATAGAGTCACTTTTTACCAGATACAAACCAGTTCTTTCCACATATATTCTGATTCTCATTTAATCCCAGAATACTATCCTAACTTGAATCAGATCCAAATTAGTTATATTTCGGCAACAGAGAGACAGACAGATGAAAGAAAACCATAATTTTAAAAAAATGATTTGTTACTTTTCTGATTCTGCAGTTTTTACAATATTTTTGATCAAGGACAAAATGAACTGCCAAGGACATTGTATTTTGAGGTTCTGAAGAAGCCAAATGATGTGATAAGGCCACAAAGTACAATTGACTTGTGCAGCTTTTGCATAATTTCTCTTCGTCTTCCTTTGTGATAGTTACCTTGTCACAAATTTTTCCTGTTTCCAGTCACAGAGAAAAAAAAGGAGTTAGGTGAGACATAAGAGTTCAGCTGAGTAATATATGGGCGGGATACCTGTTGAGTGTCATTATATGTCAAATTTAGCAGCTTCTCTCATTTTGCAGAGTTGTGATATATCTCTAAACCCTGCCTAGAGCTCTCTACCATTTAAATTTTCTTCCTAATGTCTTTGCTTCTTGGTGTTTTGTCAGGTCTACCTCTCATGGAGGTACGGATAGATATTTCAAGGCAGCAAGTGGAAAAGATCTTTGGCTTGGAAGAGTACTGGTGTCAGTGTGTGGCCTGGAGTTCCTCTGGCACCACCAAAAGCCAGAAGGCCTTTGTGCGCATTGCGTGTGAGTGATTTCCCCATCTGCAATCCCTAGCCTCATTTCTCCTGGTGCTTCCTACCCATTTGCCAGTAGACACTTTGGCTTCAGTGAGGGATAGTCATGACACAAATGCCATGTGTACACTAAGGATGTCTGGTGTAACAGTGGCATTGACAAGGAACAGATGAGTCTGTGCTACTAAAGAAGCAGCCTGGCATGATGGGGAGCCTGTATTATTGTCATTACACCACTCTGAGGCCTTTCTTTTTCTAGACTTGAGGAAGAATTTTGAGCAGGAGCCAGTGGCCAAAGAAGTCTCAGTTGAGCAGGGAATTGTGCTGCCTTGTCGTCCTCCTGAGGGGATTCCACCTGCTGAAGTGAGTACTGCACCTGCATTCTTATTCTTGGAAATGCAAGGAAATTATTGAAAGTCCAATCAATACAAGAAATCCCAAGCAGCTAGATGGGGACCACCAGATAGAATGCCATATCCTTCCTTTTGCCCTTGGCACTGCAGCATCTGCCTGTGATCTACGGTAGGTTCTTGATATATAGTCTATTTGCTGCTTTAATAGACTGTAGCTTCTCTCCATGTGTGATGATGATTAAGCTTCTCTAATCTTCTCCTGCATTGACTCTGTCTCTCCTTTGGTCAATGTCTGTTTCTTTTGGAAAACATATTTTAATGTCTTCTGATCCAAATCAGAATCAGGTGTGACTCTTCTGTCTTCTCAAGGTGGAGTGGCTGCGCAATGAAGAACTTGTGGACCCAACACTGGACACCAATTACTACATTACACTGGAACATAGCCTGGTGGTGAAACAAGCCCGTTTAGCTGACACAGGCAACTATACCTGTGTGGCCAAGAACATAGTGGCTCGCCGTCGCAGCTCACCTGCTGCTGTTACTGTCTATGGTAGGGCTCTTCAGGGAATGGGGAGGGTGACCCTGATAATAAGGGGCACATACTGTTTTATAATCCTTTTTTGCATGAACCCAACCCTACTCCAAGTTTGGTTTACCATGTAGATGGAAGGGGGAAAATGGATTATAGTAGGATAAAACACTTTTAGGTATTTCAGACTTTCCTTCTCTTTGGATTATAGTGTACCTAGTTGTTTTGGGGATGTGAGAAGAGCTTTGAAAGGAAGGAATTCTACTGCAGATGAGGGACATAGATTGTACCTTCTCAGGCAAGGAGAAGGAAAGTTTAATTGTAAATATGACTAAGGAGCAAGTTATATTCTTGCAGAATACAACAGAGGAAAGCAACATGACCTTTTCCCTGTTCCTCTAAGTGTTTGCCCCTCTGCTTGTGACACCTCCTTGCATATCCCCATGTTTTCTTGTGTATTCTCCCCAAACTGTTCATACACACAAAAACACCAAGGAATCTTGAATTCTGGAGCCAGCAGTTTTGTCCCCAAGACAATGAAAAGGCTTGGCTACTCCTATAGGCCTGAAAAGCACTCTACTCTACTCCCAATGGGGGTGGCAGCTCAAATCTTCTCACCAGCTCTCCCAGGGCAGTCTTTGCAAGCTCTAGCTGATGCTGTCCCTTCCCCCCAGTGAATGGAGGCTGGTCGACGTGGATGGACTGGTCAGCCTGCAGCACCAGCTGTGGACGGGGCTGGCAGAAGCGGAGCCGGAGCTGCACCAACCCAACGCCACTCAACGGGGGGGCCTTCTGTGAGGGCCAGAATGTGCAGAAAAGTTCCTGCGCCACCCTGTGCCCAGGTACTGCCCCTGCCATACCATGGGCCTGTTCCCATGGTTGTTTTCTGTGCTCCTTGGACTCCAAGCACTTGGCCCAACCCTCTGTTCAGAGCAGTGGTGAAATGCTTAAGAAACCAACATATATGAAACCTGTGGTCATTTGAGCTGAGCCACACACTTCTGCTAATCTTCCTCACTCACAATTCTAGACTTCTTCTCTGTTCACCCCCCACCTGGTGGGGGATGCTCCCTGTTCAAACAGTTCTGCCTATGCTATGGCTACTATGACCATACATTTTCTCTCCCATTACCCTGTTTCAAAATCCAGCTGTTTTGATTGTGAATTTAAAATGATGTTGAGTGTGTCTGAGATTGGTTTTCTGTGTCTTCAATTCTTTGAAACAATAGCTCAAGATCACCTGGCTCTTTGACTTGCTTTCCTTTCCCTCCCATTTGCTCTACCTGTCTCCTCCAACCCATCCATGTGTCTGTGTTTGTCCTCTCCTATCTCTTAGTTCTTCTGAGGCATGTCACAAATATGAGAAGAACTTTTTTTCCCTAGTAGGGTAGCTTCTGTGGCTGCCACAAGATAGACAAACCTGGCCCCTCCTCTGCTGAAGAAATGTAGCTCAAGAGCATTCTCATGGATTATGGGATTGTTAAAGTGACGCATGCTGGAATATGGTATGGTGGGGTGGAGCAAGGGGGAGACTTAGAATTTATTGGGAGGATTAGTTGAGAATTGTTGAGTTAGATTTTGGTTAATAAGTATTTATACTGCTTCCTTCTAATTGGCAGTGTCTGGTGGTTGGTCAGCTTGGAGCTTGTGGTCAGTATGTGGTGCTGACTGTACACATTGGCGCAGCCGTGAATGCTCTGATCCAGTGCCCCGTAATGGTGGGGATGAGTGCCAGGGGCCTGAACTGGAGACCCGCAACTGCACCAGTGAACTGTGTACGCATGGTAAGTTTCTGCCTCTTTCTTCATCGGGGAAAGACGAGACTGCTGACATTGAAGATGTAAACAGTATTGGTGGTGAGCAGGGTGACAACTTACATATTGCCAAGAAAGAGAAATGCACCATCAAAAAGGGGACATAGGACTACATAACACTTGCATTTATTAGTTTACATGTATGGTTACATATTTAGTAATTATTACAATTTAGATGCATAAAATGCAGCTTGTGATACTTGGGAAGATTGAAGTCAGATTATCTGTATGTCAAGTTTCCAAACACTTATTACTAATTGGCAATTAATAGATCATCTTATTGTTTATGGAAAAATTCAAGGCCCGTTTCCTCTTCTTTAAAAACAGGCAGCAAAGCCTCTCTGCTAGAAAACTTATTTCACAGCCAAACTAGTGGATGCCTTCAAACAGAACACTTTTCTCTGAGATTCAGTATTCTGAATTTTAATAAACCCCTTCAGGGTGCATAAGGATGACTGGGGCCTTCCACTGAGGTTTGTTCTGAGCGTCTGGACACTCCCAATGGATTGAGATGTCAGGGCAGCCAGCCTGTCAGTTCTAGTCTGCCCAGCCATTCATGCAGGAAGAAGCAGCTCATTGCTTTGTGCCAAGAGATCCTCTGCTGCCTAGTTCAGCATGATCTTGTAGCCATGGGCAATAAAGTAAGAACCCACTTTAATAGTGGCCACCTCTGCCACACAAGTGCATCTCCCTAGAGACATCTCTCCCTTCATCCCGAAGAGGGATTCCGAGTTACCTCTCAAAAGATGAGCTCCTTATCTGAAGCCTGGTGTATCAACTCAGAGAACAGCTTGATGGACTGCAGGATAGAGAGCTCTGTGTAGGCATGAGGGAGTGGAAGAGTGAGTGACAGGCCGCATCCTGGCTCATTAGCTAACTTGCTTGCTAGGTCTCCTGGGGCTTTTCTCTTCTCTTCCTTTTATATCAAATTAACATTTTTACAGTTGAAGTGAAAGCAATGTTCATCTTTCCTCCTGGGGCAGCTCATCCTGAATGTTTGACCTAGCTGGTGGTAAGGGCGGAGGTGTGATTTAGAAGGACAATAGAGCAGAAATCTAAATCCCATAAAATACATACACATGCTTGCCCTGCTTTCCTTCCTTGAAAACCCCCCCGCTCATATGTTTCTTATTAAACTACTATTGATAGATATTTGCATGAGTGCTTGCTTTGGTAAGACAGAAATGTTGCTCTTATACAATATGCTTGCCTGCTCCAAATAGCCCCTATTTTCTAGTCCATTGTTCATTTTGTCTCTTGGTGGATGCTTCAAACAAAGGACAATCTGCACTCATATTCTGTTGTGGAGTTAACATTTTGGTACATCTTCCTGGCCAAACAAGGGTGCATGGTGAGGGCAAGGAGCAAATAATCCATTCTTCCAAATAAAGATTTTCTGGTTTTACTCAGAAATTACAACATGGAAGTTTTTTTTTATTCACTTAAACTTCACAGAGCTACATGGTTCCAGGTTGCCAGCAAAATATAATTTAATCTGCCCATTTAAAATGTTAATAATTAAGATGCTTAAAATACCATTACTTGAAATCACCAAGTATACTTGGTCATACTGATTATCAGACATCATCTAGGCAATTATCTTCAGTTATTGGTGGAAACATGCCACATTATATTTCAAGCAGGAGATCACTGCATATAGCAGGGATCACAGCAGAAAATGCCATTTTGCTGTCAATATTCCCCAAAGAAGGTAATTTGAAATGTAGTACATATGAAAGGAAGTGTGTTGAGAAAGGCCATACATTTAAATATGGTTATGTGCTGAGTATATTGACAATACATTCCTTAGAGGAATCTCCCTTTCCACCCTCCTCTTGATAGCATTTTTGTAGCTATTATGAAAGCTGACCATTACAAATGTTCCTAAAATAAACTGCTTGTTTTGCAGCTTCCATTTGAATTTTTCTAAAACCCATTCAGGCTTGCTAAAAATTTTATTCCTACTCTTCTAAGTTGAAAACTGAAATGAAGCTTCTGGGTCTGGAGGAATTCCTCTTGTTTTTTTATCCTTTTCTCTCCAATATGCTGTCTGTATGAGAACAGACCTACAGATGTAAGAGGTGGTCAGCCCAGGAACTTCTTCTGAAATCCAGAGTACAAACAAAGAATCCTTGATAGACCATATAGGATCCCAGTGAAAAACAATGCACTCAAATCCAATCCGGATCTCTTCCTACAAATTCCTTTCCCTTGGATAACAGATTTTACACATCATGAATCTTAGGAACACCCTTCTAGAGCAAACACTGTATACTAGAGCATGACATTGGATTCAGTGTGCACCCCTCCCTCTGTCCTTCTCTAGGAACTGGTGGCTCTGAGGATGTGGCTCTGTATGTCGGCTTGATTGCTGTGGCCGTCTGCTTGGTATTTCTGCTTCTAGTAGTAACCCTTGTTTACTGCCGCAAGAAGGAAGGGTTGGATTCAGATGTGGCTGACTCCTCTATTCTCACTGCTGGCTTCCAGCCAGTTGGCATCAAGCCCACTAAAGCAGGTGAGCATTGCTCTAGTCTTGGGGCATTCTCTAGGTATTGTATGATGGGTACTAATCCTGTTGAGGTCAGAACATGCGGTTAACTACCACTTGGGCAAGCAGTCATTTTGGAACCATGTTCAAGTCTTTTGTGAAATTGCCAGGTTTTATTATAGAGGTGGCTTGTCTTTCTTTCATCTTTCTGTCGGAGTAAGGAAGGATGTAACAACAATGCCTCTGAATCTCCCTCTAAAAGTTTTAAACTTTTATTATATCAGGTTGAAGAAGAACATAAGCAATGTAAGCATGCCTGATATATAAAGCAGCAGCTGTTTGGAAGATGAGATGTAATTTGTAGAAGTGGACAACTTCTGTCCTAAGGGAGGCTTTCCTCATCTGATCTTTTTCTTCACCATACCTGTAGCGTTTAGATGTGAAAAAATCTCTAATAGCTTCAGTAAAAAGCTTAAGTTAAATTGCAGCACAGTGAATTGCCTCCTGAAAAAATCACCAGCATGTGATTTTTTGTTTTTGAATGCAAACATCATTGTTTTTGAATGCAAACATCAGAGCAGAGAATGCAAACATCAGAGCATTCAAAAACATTGATGTTTTTGAATGCAAACATCAGAGCAGAGTTTTCCAACCTGGGCACTCTTTTTATGTGCAGACTTCAATTCCCAGAATTTTTGCAACCAACATGGCCTTTCCTGAGAGTTGTGGAAGTTGCAAGTTTGTGAATATTCTGAATAGTGTCCCAGGAGAGCTTGATGGTCTTTGGACCATGCAGGAATAAGCCCTTTCAGAAATTCAGTGGTGGTAACTGTAGCAGAAGTGAGTCAGATGGGAGCAGTCATATGGGAACAGGGTTGGAGACGAACTTCAGTTTTCCCTTTCAAATAATCTCAAAATAGCTGAGGTTACCAGGGGAAGAAGAGGCTTTATGTGAGTGTGTATATTCATTGATATGTATTTATACTATATATGTATATTTATACTATATGTATATTTATACTATGTATGTATTTATAGATTGATATTTGTGTACATGCATGCCATTATATATGTATGTAAGTCTGCATAATTGGGTTCACATGCAGCCTGTGGACATCATGCACCTTGGGGCTAGAAAGTTTGTCCACTTAGTTTTTAAATGGTAGAATATTATTAATCCTCTCACCTTAATTGGAAGTGGTCCTAACCTGAGAAGGCCCTAGCTTATTTATTCCTTTTCTCAAAATTGACATCAAAACTCCTTACAAACATGACCAATAAATAAATAATCTTCCTTCAGAAGACTGAAAATAGGGAACACTGGAAACTTGCTTGCAATAAGCCTTTTAAGCAAAGGCGCGCTCATCAGATGTTGTGTAAGAAAATCCAGCTCTGAGTTACTGTATCAGCACACAAAACCTATTACAAATATAATTGGACATTTAAGTGCCAAATATTTTCTTCTCACTAGTCTTATGATATAAATAAATCTTAACTTTTCTAAAGAAGTTAAATCAGAGGGTAGAAATAGCCTGTTATATGTTCTCAGGGAACCTATTAAAATAACCAAGAATAATTTTTTTAGCCACAGATAATGTTTTTCACATTATCTATAAAAAGATTCCCTCTACATGTGTTAGATAACAAATTTATTGTGCTTTGTGAGCATGGCTGCTTATAGTACTAGTTGAGTTGATGGGATCTGTAATCCAGAACATCTAAGGCGTGCTAGGCTGGAGAAGACTTACCTACTTGTTTCCTGTTGTCTCTAAGAGTTGATCTAAAAGAGGGCAATGCACAAAACTAAAAGAACATTCTTCTGGTTGCTCACCATTCAAAACACATGCTACAAGTTATTTCAGAATAAGTTCAGGAAAGCAGGAGGTGCGATGGCACAGCAGCTTAATGCCGCCAGTTATGTCGACCAGAAATGGCCAGCACTCTGGCGGTTTAATCTGCAGCTCCACATGACGGGGTGAGCTCCTGTCACTTGCCTCCAGCTCCTGCCCACCCAGCAGTTCGAAAGCATGTGAAAATGCAAGTAGATTGATGGGTACCTCTTCGGAGGGAACTGGCCGGCCGCGACAGGAGTAGCATGGGACTCACCAGTTCTGGAGGTGGAGCAGGAGCCTTGGAAGATATCCCGGATGTGAACATCACCAGCCAGCCAAGGGGGGCGGGGTTAATAATGTATTGTATTATCGCTAATCTTTGTAAGCCACCAAGAGTCTTTGGAAATTGGCAGCATAGAAATGTGATGGTAAATAAATAAAAATTTAATATGAAATTTTCTTTTGGGGTAAAGTTGGGGTCATAAAGAGTCAGACATGACTGAGCAACTGAACATCAACAAAGGAACTGTATGATGCATATTGTATGATTAGAAACTGTACAATTGCTATTTTGCTGTTAATCCACTGTTTTAATTAAGAAATTTATGTGATGGTAAACACAAGGTTAGTTGCCTATCTGCTTACAACAGTAATACAATATTCCTTCAAAGCTAATAGAGCTTATGTTTTTGATACTACATTAGCAAAAATATGTTGTTTTAAGATTTAAGTCTGGACTATAGAAAGGTTTGCCTTTAGAAATAATAGTCACAATACATGTCATATACAGGAACAGGTCTATCTAATCCAACATTTTTCAAACTCCAAGAAAGTCATGTATGCTATCCTACAAAAAGCTGGAATGAACAATATGAATCATACCAGAGACACATGCTTTGGGGAAGTAAACCAAGGCACAGGCTGTCAACGCAAGATAATTACAAATAATACATTGTAAAAGGCTCAACAGTATTTCCAACTGAAAGAGAACAATTAAGACTTTGAAGATAGAGCAAAACTGGATTTTGAGTCATCCTGTTAGGAAAAAAATAGTATCTGAGGCCTTAACTTTCTGTTAAGAGACACATAAACTTCTCTGCAGGTTCCAAACTACAGTCATTGCTTCCAAATCTATCACTTTTTCTTGTACACACGACAAAGAAGGAAACACATTTTAACCACTAAATAAAACACTAACATTTCACAACCTACTAAAACAAAATGGCCTGTTACAATTCATTCTTCTTTCTAATTTTATGAAAGCCTTGAGATCCATGGCATTAGAAATTAGTTAAAGTCAGAAGCCTGTCATGTTTTCTGTTTGCTCCTGATGTGAATAAACAATTCCTTGTATAAACTCTAACTTTTGAAACCTAGTTTTCCAAATTAAATTAAGCAGAGTAATAAAAAGAACATGTAACAACATGAGAATGGAACAAATATTTAACCTCGGGACATATAATAGTGAACAAAGTTCTGTGGTTGCATATTTGTAGACTTTGATTTAAAGAAATTTTATACTCTGTGCTATTTAGCCGTACTTCATAGTTTTCTTGCTCATTAACACGATAGCCTTTTAATAATCCAAACCCATGATTACTCAGAAATAAATTTTACTAGTTGATTAAAACCAGGTGTATGGAATTGTACCCCAAAATAATACGTAAAAATAATAGATTAAACTCAGGAATAGAACTGTAAAAATATTTTAAAAGACCCATGACATTTTGAAAAGTGAGTCAAATAAGAGATTAAAGGTTTCCATTTATAACACTTCTGTGCTTTTATTAGCAACTCATAAATAAACCAAATAGGACATGAGCCATAAATACTTTTGTAGCAGTTTATATTGGAGAAGAGGAAAGGAATTTCACATGCAGTTAAGCACTTAGGTGTTTTTGGAAAGAGACCATATGGGTCTCGAGTACAGAAATGCAACCACCAGTATTGAGCACAAAACTGACCGAACAGTTGTTAGCTGAGAATCTTCACTGCAGTTAAAGAGATTAGTTACCAATATGTCTATTAAATCTCAATGGGACCTGAATTTTATTAATTCAGTGGGCTACTCACTTGCCATGTGACTCTGGACAGCTAACAGTGATAATGTCACAGGGCCTGGGGGTCAGAAGGTAGAGCTGACCCCATGCTAATTCTGATTGACGGGTCTGTTTTTACCCTGGTTGCACTTTTGTGGTGTTTTGTTTTGTGCATTTTATATTTTTTTAACCATGTTAACCTCCCAGAAGTATAAACTTGAGGTGGGCAGCCATATATATTTAAGTAAGTAATAATAAAAATAAGTTTTTAAAAATAAAAAAAATACCAAAAACAATTGAAGCAGCTCATACATCCATAACAAATCAAATGACATAAAATAGGCTCGCCTAACTTCCTGGCCCAATGCTGGGGGGAAGAGCCAGCTCTTTCTATGCCCGACAAAAGACAGAAAAGCGGAGACATCTGGGTCTCTCTCTATGAAATGCAGATGTGTCTCTTCAGAAGTAAGCCTCCTTGAACTCAATGAAACTTACGGCAAATATACAGGATTGCAGTACTGATTTTCTCTGTATTGGAGACATTATCTATTAATGTACCTGTTTAAATGTAGAAATGAAAAGCTTTTCTTTGAAAGCAAGCCATCAAGGTTTCAAAACTAATATTAAGTTTATGAAAAGACTCATAACCAGCCCAGTTTTTACAGACCATTCCACAAAGAGGCTTATCCTGTATTCAGTTCATTATCTTCTTCCTATGTTCAGCCTCTTCAAATTGGTTTTACTGTCTATTTTAAGATGACTCTGTTCAAAGCAAACACACTTTGACCAAAGCATTAAATTATAATAATGCCAAAACTTGGTGTTATTTTCAAAACTGATTTTAAAATCCAATTTTTTAAATTTATGTTCCTGTAAATTGAATTGACCACAATGTATATTTGATTCTAAAATAACCTATCAGATTTCTATAAAGCATTAGCAACTTAGAACCTGTGACTAAAGAACTATGGGATTACTTGTAATTTCTAAAAGGTTCACAAACTTTCTTTCATTGGTACATGTCAGAGTATATCTCTGGATATTCGATGAGGTATATGTCAGAATTCAGGAAGCAAAGCATAGGAGAAAAAGAAATGAAAGTAACAATTATCCTATGTTCCCTCTTCTTGAAATGTCTGTAACATCCCACATGATTCCCATTAAATTTAATCGGAATTTACTTAATGGCATTGCGCTAAAAATAAAATCACAGAATGGGAAAAATTGGCAGTTTTCCTTGAAATCCTACTTACAGTAATTTTAGAAAAACATATTTCATTAAGAAATCTTTACAAAACATTTAATAGTTGAGTATGCCATTAACAGAAAGTAACTTTATGCTATTTACATGAAAATCACAGTTGCTAAACTTTATCTTTCTTAATTTAACGAGATTTGCTACTCACAGTGTCAGGAATATATGGCAATCCATAAAATTTCTCTTGTGTTTCCCTTAAAATCTCTGTGGTTGACTTTTCTAGAGGATGTTTCCCATGGTAAATTTGATCCAAGACAGCATAAAAAACCTAGGCAAACATACTGATAAATATCTATATCCAATGCAGAGATCCAACACACACATGTGCACATGCACACAAGACACACAGATAATCTTGCCATTCAGAATGATGAACCAGTATTGCAGCAAAACTCTAAAAATGAGTTTAGAGTAGATGCATTTCTTTATTCTTCTTCGAAAGAAAAGTAATGTAAGCGGCACTGTTTGCTGCAAGATGGGCAGAATATAAAATAAAATTTTCAACAAGATACATTTACAGTTATTTTGTTGAGGCATTCAAGTTTTGCTGGGGCAGATTCCTTTGCTGGACTTGCTTTTTTTTTGTTCTAGTTTCTTGGAGGCTATTAATCTGAAAACTTTCTTGATTGCATTTTTTGGGAAGTGGAACAAAACTTTCTTCAACTTAAAGGCTCTTAATATATTAGAATGATTCATCTATATTTTTAAAACATCTCCCTATTAATAACAAATATAAAGGGAAAAAGAAATAAGTATGTTGAGTTTTATATTTAATTTTCTTATGTTAAAACTCATATTTATTTCTGGCTTTTAAATTAAAACTGTTTAAGCTTTAAACTGCGAGTTTAAACTAAATTAAACTACAATAATTAGTCCATCCACCAGTCTAGTCTAGAAATTATTTTTCTGATGTGAAAAAGAAAAGCTAAGTAGCTCTATCATGGATTTGGTATTCTACACTTCCCCAATCCAACAGTGGATTTGGAAGAGAAATGAAGTGGAAATAGCAAAGAATTAAAAAGTATAATTATCTAAAATTTAATATCCTGTAGTGGCTTGGAAGGGACAGGCATGTAACCACAAATATATTTCAGATTGTCCTTGTTTTTTTCTGGATGAGGTGGATGATCTAGGCATAACTCTTAGTCATCCTGCAATTTCCAGAGAAAGCTTATGTTGAAAGAACTGACCTCTTTGCCAAAATAGAAAAAGTTATTACGCCTATGTGATTATGACTCTTGTCCTCAAGGTAATAAAGGTCAGTTCCTTTAAAGGAGCATATTTCAAAAAACTACAGGAGTCAGCATCTTCATTGGGACTTTAGGCAACTGAAGGGATCCTTAATTGATCCAATCCCTGCTATGTACGTAAAAAACAACCAACCCATCCACAGATGCTTGGTCCCACCTTTTAAACTTTTTCAGAGGTTCTCTAAAGGCAGAAGTTTGGGTAAATTTGCAAATTGGAGTAAGCCCCCTTTTAAAGTTAATACTTCTTTAAGGCTGCTCACAAAAATAAGAATCATTTCATATTGTCATCAATATGAATTAGATGAAGCAAGCTGAATAGCCATTGAAACATAACAGATTCCCAAAGAGATTATTAATCTCCTAACAACTTAGCACTAGCAGTGTTAATAAGCAATATGGTGTGGTTTTCACATAATATAGGGTGATTTAATTTAAACTTGATTATGGCCACATTAGAAGCAATAGCTAATAAATTTCACATTGTCTCCATTCTCAACAATGCATACCCCATTTTTTCACCAAGTACCATCATCTTTAGTTAAGTGGAACAAATGAGACAGGAGGTTATTATGAGGTGATTTCCATACCTATTGAGCTAGTAACAATAATTTTTCATTGTTCAATCTCCTCAAAGGTAAACCTAAAGTGTATTTTCATCACTTCACAACCAGAATACACATCAAATGTATTTTCATAAAAGAAGATATTTGATGGAACCTGTATTCAGTGTTCTGTTGCAGAGAAAACAAACTCTCCTTAAAATGAAAAAAATGGAGAACTGAAAAAAGTAAGACTACATGACATTAATTAATCTTAAATAGAATCAAGTGTCACTTGAGATATTAGAAAGGGAATAAATTAGATTTCGATTTAAAACATGCATTCATTTAAATTATGCTTTGGATGTAATAGATTCATTTTCTATAAATTTGTTCTAATTTACACCACTATGTGAGCATCTACATTTTAAATTGTTGTACGCCATCCAGAGTTACTTCTGTTCAGACGGGCGGCTGTGGAAACTTGATAAATAAATAAAACGTAAACATTTCTAAAGGATTACACTGCTCCTGTTGAATTATTCATTTTGGAAAAGAACACAGGCAAATTAAGAAACCATCTAAATCCCATCGCCGGAATGGAAACGGTCCCTGTTTGCTTTCTCCTGCATGTTTATGTTGTAAACTGGTGGTTTCCGAGACATTTTACTTACAGCACAAACAAATGAAGCTTCAATGCTCTCTATGCTTATTCTGAAGTTTTGTTTGAACTGAGGGGGATATTTATTTCCACAGACACTTCAATAAAGCTACATACTATAAGCTTTTTTATTTGATCAAAGTGTCTACTGCAGTATCTGCCCAGAGTTGCTTTATCAGTGAGTTTGGTGGCATATACATTTAATAGATGGACAGAAAGACAGACAATCCATAAGCAACCAAGGATTTTATTTGGATTATGTTATCTATTATACAGAAAATTAAGAGAGATATAGAAAGCGAATGCAACTTCTTATACCTTGCATAGAGTATAATAACATTTAAAAAAAATACTTCCATGTCGTTAGGATGTGACCCAGATTGCATTAAACAATTACATTTTACAACTTACGACTAGTAGACTAATCTACATTTTGTTACAACTTCAAAATAAATTTAAATTCACTTTGACTCTATTAACATACCTGAAGTTGCATATCAGCAGCAGCACACACTTTTTTAGATTCACAGAGCCTTGACACCATGTTTTCAGGCAGTGGCTTTAACAGAAAAATGGGAGAAAAATAGGAAATGTTTCAAACATTTTATATATGATTAACACAAATAAATACTAATAAAGATAATTCATAGATTAGCTAAGGATGAACTAAGTCTGAGCTAATAACGGTTCTTCATTTTTATGAAGAAATGCTTGATTAGCCCTGACCTTGTTATCTCTTACTTCTGAAAAAGAAGTATTAGTACAAGTAGAAACACAACCAAGTAATTGTTTTTAGTCCAGTGACAGGAAGTAACATTAATTTACATAATATGTACTCTTTAGGGAAAAAAGAGAACATTGGATTTATCATCAAGATTCATTTATATTGTGGAGAAGAGATCCTTGGAGAATATTATTCTTTTATTCACTCTGGTAGAAAGAACCAGTCTTTTAGCTGTCCTCCCCATGGGAAGAAAGGCCCATCTCCAGATTTGGGATGATGAGTAAAGATTCTTGACCATGCACTAATGACAGGAGACATCGAAAGAAGAGTCAGAAAAAAAGGGAGGAATGTTACACTTTACATTAGAACAGAATATCGTAGGTGGGCCAGGTGCCCTCTCTCCACTATAAAAATTGGACACTTAAATCCAATATTCTCTTTTCCTACAGTGGAGGACATAATAGATTGTCCTATTGGGTTGAACGAAAGCTCTGTTGCTACTTAAGTAAAATAAGTTGGAGTCAGAAAATCCCGCAGTCACACTGATGATGTGACCTAATTGGTAATGAAACTCTGCAAGTAAACAATCAAACTCAGAGTTCCACAGTTGCCAAAAAACCTGCAGGGCCTAGTCCAGGCAGTTGCAGGGGGGTCAGCAGTGACCTGAAGGAATGCATGTATGCAAAAACACACCCATCAATACACTAAAGTTACTACCAATTATACTATCTAAAAATAGTATATATCTAAAGAATGAAACAAATCAGCTGTATAAAAGCTATTCAATACTGAACATTTTTAACTAAAGAGACCATGGAAGTGAAAAATGAATAAGAAAAGTTCCTAAACTTAAAAGTCTATTTCATATAGTAGTTATTCAGGCAAGATTATAATTTTCCCATCCAGAAAAGAGCAATATACTGTAATTATGAAAATTTAGGAACATTAAATAAGCAGCACTGTAATTTTCAATAGCACCATTAACCAATACACATTTATTCTGTACAGTAGTAACACAGCTATTCTCGGACTTATTCCCCAGATATGGATCTTTTGATTAGGGTCAGACTTTTTAACTAGAAAAATAGCATTCTTCTCCCTTCCAAACTGTAAAGAACATAAACATGAAACACAGACTTCAATGTCAGACCACACACAGTCCTAATTAACACCATATAAATGAAAGCAAAACAAATGGACGCAATATCTTCCTCTTAGCTCTTCTAATAAAAGAAAGTATCTAATAATTACTACTTTACCACTTAATCTTTTATTCTTCTGGGCTCCACAACTATAGCCCATAATGATGCAGTGGTATGTGTTGATTATACAAGAAGGATGTGGCAGTAGATATGGGGAACAGACCCAAACTAAACACATATACAAGATTGCATCATTGTGTTAAAATCTACATCTTAACCCATACTGCAACATGACAAATATGCTCAGTACAAGAAAGGTTATTAAGAGACTCTTAAGTATTTTTTACTGTAAAATAAGGTTCACAAGGCATCTCTGGCCTACTCATAATTCATTAAACTTAAACTTCATAATTAATTAAATTAAAATCCATACTGAAGGAAAAGTAGTGAGGCAGATTATGTATAGTATATTATTTTAAAGAAAAGCAAAATGAAGTAAAAACATAAAATATGTTTATGAGACTCAAAGTCTATTCAGGAATATTGTGACAAACATTATACCATTACACATGTGGAAGTCATGAATGCCTGAGTTCTATAGCCCTTGGGCAATGTTGGATTTCCTTCTCCAAGATTAGAAGCACAAATCTCAAGGAGAAATTTGTTCCTATCACCTCTCTTCAACTCTCCTCACTATTTTAAGTGATACTCAATAATTATCTGAATAAAAGAGGGATGATAAGGTTGAGAAAAAAGTGAATTGGTAGAAGATAGAGGTCCGAAGAGTTTCAACATCCACTCCTTGTGATGTCCCCCAAAAGGGTAATAACTTAAAATACTCTAGAATGTCTACATATCAGCAGAAATGCAAGCAAGATGTGCTGCTTGTGACTGGAGACTGGAATGTTGGAAACATTAAAGAGGAAAATGTAGTTGGATTGAATGGCTTAGGAAACTGAAATGGAGCAGAAGACCAACGTATCAATTTCTGCCACTCCAATGTATTCTTCATAGTTATACTACCTTCAGATAACTAAAACAACATCTCTATTCATAGACATAAACATAGACAGTATACAGTATGGAATACTAGACAGAAACTGAGGTATGTAAAATGCAATATATATAGAAACCAATGGAGTATATACAAATCAAACTCCACAATAATATTGTGGAGTCATTGGGATTCTCTGAACTTGGCTGTTTGCCTATAGACATTTCCTTGCCCAATTAGGTACCATCATTTGTATGAGTCTCAGTCTTGCACTAATGTTCCTTAGTTGGGTAATGAAACATCTGCAAACAAGCAATCAAGCTCAGAGAGTACCACAACTGCACAATCCAACTCTGATCTACATATATTATCTTTTATTGTGATTTTATTATTGCTAAAAGGAGGTGGACTTCAATTATAACATCAAAAATATGGCTAAATGCTGGTTGTGGAACTGCTCATGTTAAGCTAAAATTAAAGAAGAAAGTCAATTGGTTTCCATGATTTGTTGTTGAATATATATCCAGCACTTTCTAGGAGAACATTAGGAATTGCTTTGAAGTCCTGAACCTCATTATTAAGACAACCAAAGTAGTTTTGGAACAAACTTAAAGAAATTTTAAAAGGACATGAAAAGAGATTTTTAAAAATGAAGCATAAGAATAAAACAAACCAAATGACAGAACAAACTGTGGAAACTGCCGAAAAGAGATGCCAAAAGTCAAAGCCAAAAAAGACAAAAATCTCAGGAAGCAATTTACAAAGAGTTTGTCAGAAAATACAATAAGCAGTATTACAGGAACATGGGTAAATACAATGAAGATGGAAAGAGACATAGAAAAACAAGATCTCAGAAAAACTCTGAACTTAGAAAGATGATCCAACATTGAATTAGTATGGTAAAGGATGCCAATGGACAGACAGTAACCAATTCAAAGGAGATCAAAGGAAGATAGAAAGAGCATGCCAAAATAGTGTATAGCAAAGATGTCAACAATCAAGATATCTTGAAGATATTCCCCCTAAATATTTCCTCTAGATAAAACCTCTAGTACTAGAAGATAAAATTAGATCAGTACTCCAATCATTACATTTGAGTTGAAAAATTACAGATGAAATACCCACAGAAATATGGCAGAAGAATCAGTAAAAATTCTAACCAAGCTAGGGGCCAACAGATTGAAGACGTCACTCTACATTCCAATGCCAAAAAAGGAGACTTAAACACTTTATGTGCAAACTGTTATATATATCCTTATTTTCACAGACTAGCAAAATAATGCTTAGGATCATCCAATGAAGTTTAGAGCTCAGCATTGAAAAAGAGATGCCAAATGTTCAAGCTCACTTTAGAAAAGAACAAGGAACACGAGACATTATTGTTGATGCATGCTGGATAATTGAGAAAATCAAAGAATATAAAAAAGAAGCCACAAGTGCATCATTGATTGTTGAAAGGCCCTTGATTGTGTTGATTATGTCAAGCTATGGAATCGCAACAAAGTTTAAAAAACAGGCATCTGGACTGGATTTTTCTCAAGTCGAAGACGTTTCGCCTTTAATCC
>JANHZU010009873.1:15590-28343 GCA_032468055.1 Acrochordus granulatus | reverse complement strand
AATTGTAGGTTAAGGAATGCTACATGTACACAGTTTAGTTGTAGGTTAAGGAAGTATTCCTTTATAACTCCATCTTCTTATTGTCACTCATGATCTTAGAAACATTTCTTTTTACTGTCTGATAAACGACAAGACATTAGAATGACACGTGTATTCTGTTGATCTACATTTGGACTGCACAGATGGTTTCTGTAAGCTCTATTAATCCAAAACTCTGAATCTAAAAAGAGATTACATTGCATCTTTAAAAAGCTGTCTTTGGGGAATAAAATGCATAACCTTATTAATGCAGAAAATTATGGTCTGAACAGAGATCTTTGTTTCTCGGGTCATTGAAAAAGTCTGTTACCCCTGCTGGTTAATGTATTTTATGCAATACTGACTGATGAGATAATGTTTTGTGATTAGGCTGTGACATACCTGAGGTGACTCAAAATATCTGCATTTGCATCTATAAAGTAATCTAGCTCTCTGCACTATTAAGAATGAGCTAACTTTTTCATTCTGCAAGGGAAGAGTTTTTTATGTTTTGAAACAAGATTTATATCTTTACCACCCAGCTGATCCCATTATCATCATCTTTCTCTTACACAGAGAATTCCCATCTATTGACAATCCAGCCTGATCTGAGCACCACTACCATGACCTACCAAGGCTCACTGTGTCCACGCCAGGATGGGCCTGGCAAGTTCCAGATTGGCAATGGGCACCTGCTTAGCCCCCTGGGTAGTGGGCGCCATACTCTTCACCACAGCTCTCCCAGTGCTGATCCTGTAGACTTTGTCTCACGATTCTCTACCCAGAGTTTCTTCCGCTCCTTGCCCAGGGGTGCTGCCAACATGGCATATGGAACATTCAACTTTTTGGGTGGACGTCTAATGATACCCAACACAGGTGCGGTTAACCAGTAGGGAAAATATTGGGCTGGAGATATGGAGAGGGAGGCTGCTATGGAGCAACAATGTTTTCTGATGCTCTAGATCCCTTCTGGATCATTGTTCAAGGGCATGAACCCAAGGAAAAATATTTTTCTTTCTAGGCTGAATTGGGAAAATAAATACTTCTATAGATAAACTCTATTTCCCTCTGGGATTTATGTTAAGGAGGGGATTGCCCATTTCCTCTTCCCTTCCTGTTTCAGCTAAGCAGTCTCTGACCAAAACCCGTTCTTCAGTGTCAGCTTGCCTGTGAAATTGGAAGGCAGCTTGCCTGCAAGCAGTGGGTTGTATCCCTTGAGCCATCTTGTTTCTGTCTTTTAGGTGTCAGCTTGCTTATCCCGCCTGATGCAATCCCACGGGGGAAAATCTATGAAATCTACCTAACGCTGCACAAGCAAGAAGATGTGAGGTACACATCTCATTTCCTGAAAAACGCTGGGAATTCTGTTGGTTTTCCCTGGGACGTTAACTTACCTATTCTTACCTATAATTTATCCTGCCCACAACCTCCCCATATATCTCCTCTGTTTTCTTAAAGTTTCCTGGGAATTCTTATAGGCATCTCTACTTTCTGTCCTCTAATTTGAAGATCCCTGTGGGATTCAAAGGAAGTTTGTGGGTATCTATGCATCAATTGATATATGCTGTGGTCTTGTTAATCTGAAGTTCAGCAGATGGACATGCCAATATTTGTCTCGCTGATGAAGTGGGTACCACTGAATATAGATAACATTGTCTCCCATAACTGTAATCTCAACCTTTTATATTGTTGGTGTTCTCAAGTCTACTTTGGTGTGTCCTGAGATAAATTCACTTATGAGTTCATCAGGACAGAGGCAATCTTAAAGATAGGGCATGAAAATAGCTTTCATTGAAAGAAAACATTTCCCACATCATGCTTATAAGGGAAGACTATATTATAACAATGGTCTAACCTTTATTAGACCAAGCCATTTGTCAGGATATTTGTGCCCATGTGATATTCTAAAAATATTCTACTTGTGTTTCTTTTCTTTAGTGTTTGCTTCCTTTCAATTCACTCTTTCTTGTATCTCATTGCTTAAGGCAGTGTCAGCAACAAGTGTAGATAGCCCACTTCCATGCAGGCATGTTTACTTCCCAGAATCCCCTACTGCTGTTTAAGGGCAAAGATGATAGATTTGATAAGGACATCTAAATTGGGTCTTTCCTCAAGCATTCAGGATAATTTCCTTGCTAAAAAAGGTAGTGGAATAGCAGCTGACAGCAGAAAACACGCTGCAGGCTGCCCAAAATTGAGTAACTGGCTACCAGAGCTTAACTATGAATCATGTCTAGATCCTTTTTTCTTCCCAGTTTCTGCTGGAAGAAAGATGCTTAGCAGTACCATTTGTTTCTGTATTGTTAAAAATCTTTTGGAGTTTCTACTTGGTAGAAATTTCTACCAAGAAGTTTCTACTTGGTAGAAATAATCCCTTGGCATAACTAGGACAATTTGGGATTATTGTATTAATACTGATCTTTAATGCACTTCCTGATAACTCCTAATCTCTTAAGACCAAAGAACCATTGCTGGGTGTATGATTGTCATAATACTTGCTGATATTAACCCAATTTCTTCATGCTCTGGGTCCCACCTGAACTAATGAAGATGCAGATCCTATTTTTTCTTTGTTTTTACTGGGATTATGGTCAAGAGAAAGTAGCTGATGTTGTTGATGGGACTATGGAGGTGGAGGAGTTCTTAAGCCCCTTCTCTGTATTACTGATGCTTCTCTCTCTTGCCAAGGCTTCCGCTGGCAGGCTGCCAGACTTTACTGAGCCCCATTGTTAGTTGTGGCCCTCCGGGGGTGCTGCTCACCAGACCTGTTATCCTAGCCATAGATCATTGTGTGGAGCCAAACCTTGAGAGCTGGAATCTGCACATCAAGAAGCAGTCCTGTGAGGGCACATGGGAGGTGAGGTTGTTGCAACACTGGGCCTATTTTATGCATAACCTAATGTCATGCCAAATACACCACAATCAGCAACTTATAAAAATTAAGTAGCCATTCTGGTTTTTTTTTTCAAAACATAAATTGTTTCTACGTGGTTCCCAGCACCTGAGACCTAAGATCATCTAATGGGCAGGTCCAAGGGCCCTCTTAGTCTGGAAAGCAGCCACAACAGTGAGGGCCTTTTTGATAATGGGTGCTCAGAAATCTCCCTGGAAATTCTGCTTGGTGCCTATATTAATATATTTTCACACCAGGTTTTTTTAATTCTAGGTTTCTTAATTTAATGTCAAAATATCCTCAAATGGATATTTGATCATCGCTTTTGTATAATTGGCCTGCTTTGCTACCTGAGGGTTTTCTAAGAGTTCTGTATTTTTGTTTTAGTGGATTTGTCTTCCGTTTTATGTAGTTATTTATGCATTGATTTCTTGCTTTGCATTGTATATATGATGATTCTTCTCCCAAATAATACTAGTGATATTTAGAACTAATCCAAATAAATTAAGTATGGCACTGTACGGCCCCCACATATCATGCATCAATCATTTCTCTGGTTTCCTTGGATATTTTAAGCTTATCTTTGCATTCCCAAAGTTAGATCTTTGCTTTCTTTTTAAAACAAATGAAACCTAAATTCTGTCTCAGGTGTTCCACTGTATAGTTTTGCTGTTTTGCAGAGTAAACACAACCTTGTTACACCATTAATTGAATGTAATAGGCTGTGTGTTCCCCAAGAGAGAGATTCATAAACTTTGACAAGAGGCAGTTCAACTCTATGCTCTGCAACAAGGGCTTGGATGCTACCTGGTCTTTTAGAGCAGCTGAAATGCAGTGCAAACTGTGTGGGAGCTGCTAAAAAGGTTCTTCTCAGGCTCAGTGTTGCAGTCCTTACTAACTGTACCAATGAAGCACTGTCGTGACCCCACCTATGCCAGCTGATTTGCCAACTTGCTATTCTTTGTCACATGTTCATCAGCTGTCCTCTTCTACCATCTCTGGGTTTATCCTGATCTCTCTTATATCAATCTGTATCTTCTGTTCTTTTGCCATTTCTCTTTTTCTGATGCAGCAACTGTCTTCCTTTTCCACTTTTTCAGGATGTACTGCAATTGGGTGAGCCAGGACATTCTGAACTCTACCATTGCCAGTTGGAACCCCAAGCTTGCTATATCTTTACAGAGCAATTGGGCCGCTTTGCTTTGGTGGGGGAATCACTCAGCATGGCTGCTTCAAAGCGCCTGAAACTGGTTCTGTTTGCACCCACAATCTGTACTGGGTTGGAATATGATGTCCGTGTATATTGTCTCAGTGACACCCGTGATGCACTTAAGGTACTCCACCAGGAAATTCTTCCACATGCTGCTCCTTGAAGCCCTCTTCCATAAATCTCACATATGCTGTCGTACAATGTTTTTACTAGTTTCCAAGATTCATTGTTTGTTCATCTATACTTATTTCAGTACTTTTGACTATGAAGCCAGAGCATAACTTTAATAGAAGAATTCTAGCCTAATTGCAGGATTAGGGCTCCACAGATTTTCACTGGGGTATTTAATTTCATCAGGTAGTGAAGCAGAATGCTCCTTTGAAACAATAGAGCATCATGGTGCACGATTTTTAAGTAGTGGAATGACTGTGCCTTTTGCTTCCCTTAGCAGCAGTTATTTTGATGCACATGTAACACATGCACAGCAGCTTTTTTTTAATGAGAAGATTGCCCTATCAGGACAACTGGCTGAACTTGATGGTAGAGGAAGAATAACAGTGAAGTCTCTTAAAAAGGGAAATTGTTCATGATCCACACATTACTATACAAGAAGCCTAATCTCTCTCAATGCAACTCTTCAGCCTTTCCCATAATGACTCTAATATCTTCTTTTAGTATGCTAATACTTTTCATCCAGGAATTTTATTTCTAAGGTACAGAGCAGCCTCCAGCACTCCCATAGTTTAGCCTCAAGCTACTCAACTCCAAAACATAACATAGCTGGAAATGTCCATTTAGCTCATCCAGTCCAACCTCATAATCAGTGCAGGAGTCCGGGCTAAAGCATCCCAGATAGATGGCTGGTTAGCCTCTGCTTTAACACATTCAATGAAGGGGAGGGCCCCATCACTTGGGTGTTTGGTTCCATTGATGGACTTCTGTTGGAATTCTCTATTTGAAGCCACAGGAGAACCCAGCTGTAGTATGCTGGGGATGACTCCAGAAAGGAGGTGAGGTTAGGAATACATGTTATGTTGTGCGTCTGTGTGTGTTTTAAATTGTAAGCAACCTTGAATCATTGGGAATCAGGCATCCTTTAAATTGTATGCATAAATAAACTCCAAAATGCAAGATTCCAGGGTCACAGTACACCTTTGAATCCTCAAGTTTAGTGCCTCTGGCCTACTCAGTCAGTGGGCAAAACTTAAGGGGCCACACAGAATATCTTTAATTCTTCTGTATTTAGACATGCATGGAATGCCCTAATACACACCACACTTACCTGCACATATTTTTACCACCATCACTGTTTTCACACACACTGTAACTCTTGAGACCTGAACTGTAGCTCATTAACCATAGGACAGTCTTTGCTTCCTTAGTCCCCCTTAATTAAGAATATCTCTTATGTTCATACCATTATAGGAAGTGGTACAAATAGAGAAGCAAATGGGTGGACAGCTGATTGGTGCACCACGAATCTTGCACTTCAAGGACAGTTATCACAATCTGCGTCTCTCTATCCATGATGTGCCCAGCTCACTGTGGAAGAGCAAGCTCCTTGTCAGCTACCAGGCAAGGTTTCTACTAATCCTGAGGTTATTTTTATCCATGGCAAGACAATACTGATTTTTTGATTGAAATTGCTAGAGCTACTCTTACCCTTTTATGTCCATATTTTTTGCAAAACTTGAACAGATTTCTAACCAAAACCTATCTTCAGCCCAGGAATACCACCTTCTCAAATCAAGAAAATCTGACTGTTCTGGTTATGCAGTAGTTTGAAATCAGAAGGTGAAAAGTGATTTGGAGTATATAGGCAGCACACCTCATATTTGTTATTGCCTCCTTAAATCAACCATATTGTTTTCTGGAATAGACATCCTTCTTCAAGGAATTGTTGAGAAGTGTAATGTGAGTGCATACATGTTCCAAATCATCTTTTCCCCTTTGAATCTGCATTATTGAACAATCCTGTTAGATAATTCCTTCTTACTTGGTGCCAACCTGTACTTGGTTTTGTTTAAAGGTGTTGATGCTTGCTTGTAACCAGCAAAAAAGCCTTTTCCCAATCCTTTGGAAAAGCACCATCTTGTAATTTGTTTTTGGCCTTTTTACTTATAGGAGATTCCCTTCTACCATCTTTGGAGTGGGCTGCAGCCCTACCTACACTGTACCTTCACACTGGAGCGACTCAGCACCAACACATGTCAACTGGCATGCAAAATTTGGATCTGGCAGGTGGAGGGTGATGGGCAAAGCTTCAATATTGACTTCAACATTGCCAAGGTAAGGGCAAGAATACAGTGAAGGGAGACTGTGAGAACCTCTGTTAGCTTCTTGGCTGGGTCTCCTGTGCTGGCAGAGGGAGGGATTAGGCAAGATAGGCCATTAAGTATACACTGGAGCTCAACAGGTTACTTGGCTGGGAAACCTATTTATTTTTTGAATAGCTTTCAAGTTCCTTGTGTGGCTTTGTAGCTACGGTATTGAATACGATCTGATAGAAGTCCTACTGAACATACTGGATAGTAGACATCAGGAAAGATTTGGTTCACAGGATTTTGTCTTGTATAAAATTCTTCCACCAGCAATTTTTTTTTTATTGTAAAAGCCAATGTCAGGGCTGTAAGTTGGCTATAGCCATCTGTGTGCTCAGAAGACAACAAAGTACAAACCTGTTCTGGAAAATATTTCTGATTTCCTTAGCACCAGGAATGATAGGCCTGCATTCTCACTCATATTTTGTTCCATTTCTCCTTACACTTGTTGTAGCATAGGGAGTGAAAAGAAATAACAAGAAACAGACTGTTTCACACCATATAGGGCTTTGTAGGTGATAACAACATCTTGAATTGTATCTAGAAACCTATTGGGAACCATTGGCAGCTCCCAGATGGTCTTCAAGGGCAGCCCATATAGAGAACTTTAGTCCAGCCAAGAGGTTATTAAGGCATGAGTGACTACAAGCACCACCACCTGGTTCAGAACCAAGTGCGGTTAACAGATGGAGTTGTGCAAAGGCCCTGACCATGGCTGCCACTTGCTATTTAAGCAGGAGCTATGAGTCCAAGAGGACGCCCAAACTGCACACTTTTCTGAGTAGGAAAGTGTTATCCCATCCAAAACCAAAAATGAAAAATTTCCATTTTCTGCATAAGGGGAGGCCAAAACCCATACCCACAGTTATATTCTGTCAGAAATGGGGAATATCAATTTAATGTTGATTTATAGTACAGAATTTTACTCATACTCTGATCTTAATAGCCTATGTAGTCAATTAACTTTAAATTAGGAAGTCCCATGCCAGAAACAATAATGGACTTGGTTTAGTCAAATCAGATATCTGCATGAAAGCCAACAAACAATTAGAAATGCAAGGAAGGACCATGTAGTATTTTTGCTCCTTTCTAGCTTCATAAATTGTCCTATAAAGCTGGACACCTTATATCTTTCATATAAAGAGGTTTCTAATAATCTAGAGGTATATGAGAAATGCTTGAATGCATGTAGTCAATATTTTCTGAAATTTCAAAGGCTGGAGGAGTGGTTGAATACTTACACTCCCATTTTTGTTTCAGAGAGCAAACTGAGTTGCCAAATTTGAGGATATTTGGAAAGAAACCATATTATAGCTAGGGCCCTTCATTCTCCTTAAAACCTCCATCCAACCAAATAGAAGTAACACGTTGTTATCATATGCTTTTGCTCTTTCTCTCAGCCCAGAATCCTTACCACAAATAGTATATGTCTAATAATTAAGAGTATATATCTAATAATTGTTGTCTTTTTCTCAGGATGCGCGGTTTTCTGACTGGCTACCCCCAGACAATGAGGCTGGCTCCCCTGCTTTGGTGGGCCCCAGTGCTTTCAAGATTCCTTTTCTTATCCGCCAGAAAATCATAAGTAGTCTGGATGCCCCAGTGGCCCGTGGAGCTGACTGGAGAGCATTAGCCCAGAAGCTGCACCTTGACAGGTATAAGGATTCTTTATATAAAAATGTACTAGCATAGAAGGTAGAACTTGCTGGTATAGAAATAAGTGATTTGGGTGATAATGTGGGCTGTGCAGTTCTGATAGAGAGTAGAGAAGGTTTGCAGTTAGAGAAATGCTTGCAATTTTTATTTGTATTATGATTACTTTCCCTCTTTCCACAGCCATCTCAGCTTCTTTGCTTCAAAACCAAGCCCAACAGCCATGATCTTGAACTTATGGGAGGCACGTCACTTCCCCAATGGAAACCTCAATCAGCTGGCTGCTGCTGTGGCTGAAATAGGCAAGCAGGACAGCTCCCTTTTCATGGTTTCAGAAGCTGAGTGCTAAGGCACCAGCAGGGACAATACAGGCCTCAGTTGGGAGGTGATAAGGGGCACCTCCATTTGAAGGGTCACAGCATCTGTACCTATCCTGCTTTGAATATGCCTATGTGCCCTATCTGATCCTTGTGCCAAATTCAGCCAGAAGACAGTTGCACTGGGTTCAGTCTCCAGAAGCCATGGAAAAGGCTACCAAATCGCTACTCTGCTGCTAACAAGGCAGCTCTGGAACTGGTTGGGATAGCTGTTTTTCTGGCAAGCAAGTCTGATATGCTGACAGGCTTGGACCATTATTCTAGAGCTTTCTTCTAATCTAGCATGGGAAGCAAAAGGAACGAAAATGGTTAGTGCAGAATTCATTGTGAATGACCAGGATGAACAAGTAAGCTTTGCTTTGAAGCTGAGTCATCTGTGTCCTGCCCACTGCATCTCCCAGGAAGCCCCTTGCCATAATTCAGTAAAAAAGGGGGTAGCTCAGGATAGTTCCGGAGCCATTTTTGTAAATGTTTGTTCCAGCTCAAGACGTATCTGACACTTGGTCAGGGAGGGCAGCTCAAGAGTTGGTGGCTTGCAGACACCTGGAGACCCATAGGACAAGAAGAAACAGAAGGTCAACCAAAGGATGAGGGCCTTGCTCTCCTGGTGACTACATCTGTGCCTCCTTAGTCCTTGTCCAGTGTATATGCAAGGGATTTGTGCGTGTGCGTGGCAGTCTGAACTGTGCAGTGAACGTGTGCTGGACCAGGAAGGTCTACGCTGTATTGTGTAAAGATCATTTTTTATTCTGTATTCAAGTGCATTCAAGTATTTACACTTGGCCTTATGTACATATCAGCGTCTCGCACAGGGTTTTGGCGGGCATGAATGTAAATAAATTATATATATATATTGCTATATGAGGCTTGTTGGTACCTCATTGATAGAAGCATGAGTTCTAAAACACCTATCTAGAGTTTCTAGTTTGAAGTATTCAGCTGCTCTCCTAAGTACCTTAAGGATGTGGAAATGATCAGGTTATGAAATTATTTTCATATTAGTCTCCTCAACCATAGCTAACTGGATTAAGTTTTTTGGAAGAACAATAGCTTGAGAATCCAAGAAACAATGGAGTTTGGTTTATTTCCCTCCTTGCTTTGAGCATGAATCAAAGATGTTAAACAAAACTGCAAAGATGGAATACCACAGCTAACGAAATTTGGTTTTCCAACAATTTTGTCACAGCTGCCTTCAATAAGAATGAAAGTCCATACTGCAGATCCAGATCTGCATCTGGTAGAGAACAATCCAGTCTCCTGCTTATTAAGAGATCTTTGTCCGGCAGGCTACGGCAGCAATCAGTGCAGCTCCCTTTCCTGAGCCATCCTCTGACAATAAGAATTTGACATTGCAATTTGGAGCCAGCAGAGCTACTGTGTCCTGAAGTTTTTTTGCAAAGCTGTAGACAGAAAGAGATAATATCTATGGCCAAAAGGAACCAACATTCAACCCAGGATCACACAAACCCAGATCAGCAACATAGCATTATGTTAATACAATGCATTGAAATGCTGTCTCTTGCTATTTATTCCTTTTCCACAAAATAAAGCTAGCTGGTACTGCAAACTCTAAATTCCCAAAGATAACATTTTATATATAATTTTGCCCCCAATATGATGCAGCAAAGTCAACTCACTAAGGGTTCATCTTATACACTGTCCCATCCACGCCAATTGTCACCTCCAGCTTTGTCATGCGCTTATTTTCTCGAATCTTTTCTACAATAGCTGCCAGTCCAGCTGCACACATCATAGCAGCTCGTGAAGTCACCGTATGACACACTTCCTTCACCACCTTGGCCTCCTCAGGAGAAACAGGCAACCCCATCTCTTCCAGAATGTTATACACAAGTTGTTGGCCTTGGCTGTCACTTAATAGAATGAGAGATAGAGATTTGTTCTTTACTGGCCTTACAGTAAATGGAAATATGGGGATTCTGGCAATCTGTTTTGTTCAACTGGACCTTTTTTAACATGCTTATTTTGAAGAAATTGTTCCCTAACAGAGTCGTATGATCAACAATGAACAGTACTAGTTGTCACATTCCAAAGTTTAGAATCGAAACAGAAACATCCAAAGTTCCAAATGAATAAACAATGTATCATGAATCCATGCATCAATAATCATATACAAATCTAAATCTTGTTTTAACTGATTTTTTATAGAATTTAGAATACAGGGCATATGTAGTGCTAATTAAAAGGAAAGACCAAAGTAGACATGAGAAGGGCAAATAACTTGACTCCAGGCTGAAAAATATATAGATGGAACAGTAAAACCTAAACTTGTCAATGTAGGGATTTGGTTATGGCAAAATTCCTGGTATCAACCAAGATAATTATAAATAGATAATAGAATAAATAAATACTTACTTCTCAATGTCTGATAACAATTTAGTGGGAAAGATGCCTTTGTTCTGAAGTACTTGTACCTCATCATTTTTAAAGAGGATCTTGCGAGATGTTAATTCCAACAGAATATAGCGTACTATCTCACCTAAATACATGCCACTAATGAGCTTCTCAAATCTGTGGGAAATGGAAACTGGTATCATACTAGAAGAGCTTGTAGGCAGCCATCAGCACAGACCCCACTCCTCAATCCTGAACAAAAACTACACAGCCTCACCTTTGCTGGCTAGGATTGAGAGATTCTTTATCCACTTTGTCATCAAAAAGTGTTACGTAGTGGTCAAGACAGCCATCATCTCCAAATGCTCCCCATTCTATATTAATGCACATTCTTCCCTCATTACTCTCCAGAGCTTCCACATTCCTCATTTCTTCCATATAGCAAGCATTGCATCCAGTTCCTTGAGATAAAATAAGGAAGGAAGTGAATCATTGCTATCATATTTTTTTTCCATTATGATCAAGAATATATTGTGGGACAAAGATAAAATTAAAAGTCTTCCCAATTATCTTTCCATTTTAGGAAGATAGTCTTATATATTAAGGAGCAGTGCCCTGGAGAAATGGGATGTTTAGCCCAAAGATACAAAAAGATACTATAATGGAGCAAAGAATCTGCACTTGGGAAGATATTCTGGACTTCAAAGATGGATTTATTTATATAGTCTCACTATCTATAAATACTCATCCTACTGATCTCTCATACCATCTGCCTATGGTAGTTTATTGAATACAGAATATAAATTGTGAAATTAGAAACTAGCATCCTGGTGAAAACATAACTAAATGATACTAATCCCCACACTTACCAACAATAAGGCCAACCTCACATTTAGGGTCCATGTAGGCACATGACATCATGGTTCCCACTGTGTCATTCACTAGGGCAATCACATCTACATCAAGATTCTGGGAAAATAAAGGATGGGAGAAAACGGGAATATGTGTTACCAGGCAACATGATTCCTTGTCACCAAGTAACCAGCACAGATCCATTGGGCTTGTTGCACTGAAAATTGGTCCTCTTTTTCTTTTTTAATATTGGAAGTGCTGTCCTATCAACCTAGCATAAGCTCTTCAGCTGTACCACTTCTATCCATTTGATTTAGTGAAAGGCTATCAATGCTTATGTTTATGAAACAAGATTCACTGAGTCAATAGCAGAGTAGCTATGTTCTGTGAATGCCATAATCCAAGTAACAGCAGAGGAGATGGTAAGTATTAACCCAAAATAACCCAGGATTTGTAGGAAAGTTAAACTCCCTTGCCCAATAAACCTATTTTGTGCAAACATAACTCAGCAGAAAATGGAGCAGTTCTAAAATCCTACCTAGTTAGTTCTCCAAGAAAAGTATTTGAGGTAAACTGTAGCTATAAACACACCAGTAGTCTTCATCCATAGTGCATGCCACCCTAGTCCAGGACAGTTGTTGGCAGCACCCAAGCCAAATCCACTGCTACCTGGCCAATGGAGTTAGTGATACAATGAAGTTTTGTCTTTTTTCTTCCTGGTATAAGAGTTTGTGACCCTAACAAATAATAGAATGTTGTGACCTAACATTCTATATGAACAGCATATGTGGATGAATGGTGGTTTTAGAAAGGCAAGACACTCCAAACTTTACCCCTTTTTTATCTGTTTCACATCACACATATGTACAAAAGATTGGGCTTTATCCCAATGCTGTATCTGCAGACCCCCTCTGAGGACATCACGATAGGTGAAAGCAGCTACCAGGTCTTGAACAGACTTCAGTAAGCCGAGTATATACCAGTAATCACTAAGTTAATTCAAGCCTCTCACTTGCTCAGTTTAGCTAAGGTATTTATTCATATCCCACTTTTGCGTTCTGACAAGTGGTCAGGGTA
>JANHZU010009872.1:574341-590754 GCA_032468055.1 Acrochordus granulatus | reverse complement strand
GATCATGTACAGTATTAGTTATGGATGATAATGCTGGCCTCAATATAGGGATTTTGAGATGAATATTAAAACTATGTTTACAAAATGAGCTATATGAATGCAACATTGTTATAATAGTAACTTTCAGACTTTGATCTAAATGAAATTACAGAGTATGTGATTCACTACGCATGTCATTCTCTGTACAGATGAACTGAGTATAGTTCTATGCATTCCATCTTGTGCAATGGATAATTTAATTTGTGAGTCAGTACACTTAGCTGCTCTATGTTCAGTGATTTTCTATGACAAGGATTTGTTGTTGTTCAGTCGCTCAGTTGTGTCCAACTCTTTGCAACCCCATGGACCGCAGTATGCCAGGCCTCCCTGTCCCTCCCTGCCTCCCAGAATCCACCCAAATCTATACCCTTCACATCTATGATACTATTTAACCATCACATTCTCTGCCATCCCCTTCTTTTGCCTTCAGTCTCTCCCAGCATCACAGTCTTTTCCAATGAGTCCTCTCTTTGAACTAGGTGGCCAAAGTATTTGAGCTTCAGCTAGAAATACTTTGGCTCGATATAATTTCATTTAGAAGGATTTCCTTTAGTACTGACTGGTTTGCCGAAAAACAAGCTCAGAGAGCACCTAGGACTCCAATTACAGATGAAAAGCAGCTCTATCAGTCATGATAGCAGTTAAATACCATATGGTGGCAATTGTACAGAGAAAATTATTACCTTTAATATTACCTAAATTGATCTTTTAGGATGAATTCAGTGTTTTCTTCTGATATTTGCTCCTTACTGAAAATGTTAAGGGTATATACAAGCAAGTATTATTAAACAAAACAACTGTTTCAGTTATTTACGCTATCTCCAAGATACCTTGGAGATGGCAGTATCCTAGTGAGGATACAGAACAGCCAGTGATGTCAAGACACAGGCCCCTTTCTGTAACTTATATCACAAGACCTATCTTTCGAATAATTCCTCATTCACACAGACACAAGTTTCAGAACTCTTTGGTTTATGGTCATCCTCTTCATAAGTGCATCTCATATAGAGGATTATGCTGTATACACTATACTTGTTGCTATTACAAGGCAAGGAGGTGAAAAAATAACATTAAAAATAAGTTATGCTTGATTTTCGTTAACTGATGTTGTGGGGCTGAACAATAGCCTTTCTAATGATGCAATTGTCCAGCTACAGATGCTTATGAATACTGTTCAGAGGCTTTCAGAAAACAATGGCTGATGCTTTTTAATACAACAGTCCAAACAAAAGAGGCTTTATAATAACCTCTTGTTTCTGAACCACATATAACTGCAATGATGGAGGATGCCATTGTGTAAGTGCATAGTAATTGTACTATAGGGAGACTCAGTATGCAAATCTTACTTCCTCAAGTTTTTAAAGAGATTGCCACAGCTGGTAATGAGATCCTGGAATTAGTGATTTTTAAGAAAGATTGGAGAACACAATCATCACATCTTAGTAACTCCCAAAACTCTTCTTAGTTGCACCTGTTACATCATAAACTCTGGAATTGCAGTGGTGTTTCTAAGAGATTTGTAGAGGTCAGGAATTTATAAACTGTCCAATATGGAATGCCTAACAACTCTGGTTGAGTTTCTGGCATAGTTTGAAAATATTCATATGACATGGTAAGTTGTTTACTTGTTAACGGGAATGCCTTCAACTTATCCCCTATAGCTCTTTAATCATGATTTGAGACTTTGCTAAAAGTAAATATCTAAACATTTGTGTCTTATTTTTTCTGTTTAAGATACCTTATAATGGCACTTCAGCTGATTCCCTTCTTTTACCCTCTGAGCTATTTTAAAGGGCATTATGTAGCCTGTGTTGTATACTGTATAAGAAAAAGATGATTTGCCAAATACCTAGGATAATGGAAATTTTTAAAAAAGAGGAAAAGCTTTAAAACTGCAAGCATGGTTTTGAGCTGCTGCTTCATTGCTTGTTTTTCCTGGATTCCAGACCAGGGAGAGAGCTATATTTCTTACGTTAACTTAGGTTAATTTTTTTATCCTGCCTTTATTCTTGTGGAAAATCCATTTCATTAATAATATTGAAATTGAAAAGTTTGTCTCTCAAAAAAGAAAAACAACCTTTGTCAAAGTTCCCAGGTTATTTGTTTAGTTTGGAAATTACATTTACCATTCTTTAATAAACATTTTTATTAGCAGACTTGGAGCAACCTAAAGCTGAAATTGTGCCAAGTGCTAACACAGCTAATAAAGTTCCAGTCTGTACAAGTTGCTTGCATGCCTAAAACAATATAATCTGTTACTGAAGAACCTGGAAGCAACATTTGCACTAATTTGCACTGGGACAGATGTTAAAAAAATCAGACATACCTAATTCCATGCTAGGTTGAAAGAGATAATTATCCAGACATATCAATGAACAAATCCAAGATGTTAAAATAGTTGTTATGGGAAAGCCAGTATATTCACTCTTAGGGAATCCTTATTTTGTCCAAAATTTTAAGTTTTATATTTTAAACTTTTAATAACATCTATTTGAAACATAGAAATGGGCTTCTGTGTGTACCTGGTTCTTAGGTTTCACCTAAGGAGTCAATTCCAGTTAGGTTTCTGTTCATGCAACCCGTTTAACTTGGTTAAACCGATTATGGCATGTGAAATTAATTGGCCAGCTTTCCACAAATTAATCAGACAGACTGTGGTTGTCTAGTTTATGGATCACTATATTGGGTGAACAAAGCTATTAGCCAGTGAAGATTAAATGATTTACGAGAAAGTAGCAGAGAGTAATTTTTTAATATATTACTGCCAACATTATGGGATGTTAAGGGCAACATCCTGTATATTTTACCACACTCAAGTATTGCAAGAATGTCTCATTCACATGTAAGTAAAGTATTTCACATATACTTAGTAAGAAAATAGGTATACAACCCAACATTTCTTCCACTTCTATTAAGTTTTAGTAAGGACAGGGATGTTCCAGGACAAGGCAATCCAGATAATTAATGCAGACTGAGGCATAATGCAAAATACAGTAATAAAATTATATTCCAAAATGATGTAATAGAACAAGGATTCAAACCAAGAAAAAAGATGGGAGGGCAAAGGAAAAAAGTAGGAAATGAGATGAATAGTTTCCAGTACCAAGAATGTGACAAAATATGGGAGCCGGTGTAGCATTATGGTTAATAGATTTAGATTGGAAAGATCTGAGGTCATGTCTGTATAAAAGAACATGGATCTTACTAAGTAGCTTTCAAAATCCTTTCTGCTTTACTTAACTCACCAGATGGTTTGCTGGAATAATTTAGTAGACTAACCCCAACTTTAGTATGCCTCCCTGACATATGTATTCAGGGGTGTCCAACCTTGGCAACAGTAAGCTGTGTGGACTTAAAATCCTAGAATTCCCACCAGCTATGAGCTTGGAGTTGAGTCCACACATCTTAAAGTTGCCAAGGTTAGACATGCCTGGTATAAATGCAGTAAGGAAATAATACAGAAATAAGAATAAAAGACAGTGGGGACAGATTTTTGAAACTGGTCGTCTTTTCCCCAGAATTTCAAAGCCTTCTTGAAGTGGCTTTTTTATAAGTTTAAATAAAATTTATGGGCAAATTCTCCTAAAACCCCTTCTAGGCTCATCTTTGACAATTTTCCTCAAGTGGATGCTCTCAGATGCTTGGATCAACAATGAGGAAAGCCGTGGCAAAATAGTGAGCCATATTCTAATGTTCACATAGACTCTGATTATGGTTCTGTGTATTTTGCTAATCCAGAAAATAGCTGAATGACCACAATAAGCTGCTGGCTTGGAAATATGCGTGTTTACAATGCCTCTTGAATCTGGTGCATTCCATATGGCATTGGCATCTTGGCTAATAAAGGATAGATGTAAATACTATGCATTTTCTCTCTGAAGCTTCTTTTAGAGTGGTTCAGTTATTAAGGTTTTCTCATCCAGATAAGACTTTTAAAAATGTTTGTTGAATACCCCAAACTTTGGATGTACAAGATAAGGAATTACAAACAATAAAGACACAAATATTCACTGTGCAAAATTGTTAAATCCATTTTCATCTAACATTTTCACTATGTTGTGTCACCTGTTTCATCAAGTTCTGTGAGGCTCCAGATGAAACTTTTCTGCCTTAACAAGTAGCTTGTGTAGTCATTAAGGCATCGGGAGATGGTGAGTTTTAGTCCTACTTCAGGCACCACAGCCAATTGCATGACTTGGCTAGCCACTTTCTCTTAGCCCTAGGAAGAAAGAGGCAAACCACTTCCAAATATCTTGCTAAGAAAACTTTAGGAACTGATCCAAATAGTCATCAAAAGTCAACACTGACTCAAAAGCAAAAAAAAAATAAGGTGCCAGATGAATGAAAAGCATTAAGCAAAATGATCCAAGATGTTTAGTGGTCCTTTGCATCCAGAGATTCCTAAATTCAATCCTAACATCTCCAAGTAGGACCAAGAAAAAAAATGCCAGAACTTTTCCAATACATTACCACATTAGGCTACCTAATCTATTGCTGACTTGGTATAAGGCACTATTTTTCAGTTGTTGCACTGAATTAATGAGTATATATGAATGTTTTGCACACTGAATGAATTGTCAGTCAAAATGTTGTGACATGGTTTATAGTATGCATGAGTCCTGAACTAGATTCTTGCTTATCTTTCCTTCAGCCAATGGGGAGAGGCTATTTAGTCATTGCTAAAAATGTTGTTCTGAATATAAAATAATTAAGTGAAATAATTCATGAAGCCCAAATGATGAGAAACAAAAGGAATAATTATGAGAGACTAGGAGAAGGAATGTAAGGAGTTTGCAAGGTGTGGGGAGTGTGGAGGAAGCGAGGAGATGAAAAATGCCTGGCTTGAAGTTGTGCAAATTGTTTTGCCTTCAATAAGATTGGAAGAAAGGAAGGAAAATGAGAAAGAATTATGTGGGAGAATATTGCCTAAGAAACCAGCACCAATTACACTGTGCACAAGGGATGAGGACTTACATTTTAATTGAGAATGATTGTTTATTCATATTTTAGTTAAATACCTTTCTGTGCAGCATCCATACTGCAGGCATTTCTTTAATTACAATATGTCAGCTGGTCTACCATTGGAAGGCAGGAAAGAACACAACATATTCACAGAATGTGTTAAAAATAGTAAAAACTTGGGGCAGGGAGAGGCAAGAACTGAAGTTAGTGTTTGAATGGCATGCCAAAGGCCAGATGTTGACCTTCTGACACATTAAAGATGGCAGCTAAGAACTTAGAACAAATCTGAGCCATCCACAAACTTGAATTGACTGAGTGTAAATTCAGAGACATAATTCATCAAGAGTTGCATTCACATCATGGAAATCTGTCAGAATCCATACATCAGAAACTGCTGAAGCCTAAGCAAGGACATCTGGTGGGATGGGCAATGTGTTAAGAGGTAGTGCTTATGGCTGCACAAACTTGATTATGGATATAGTAGTAAGACACAGGCTGAGTCAGCAGGAGTGGGCCCAGGAAGCAGGGCTAACAGATGGGATGTTATGCTATACTCAGAAGAAATCCAGAAAAATCAGGTGAAGTCCTGAGTTCATTTTTTGATTTTTCTAATTAATAGGGGAGAATGAAGGCCATTTTAGTAACTGGCCTACTAAAAGAAAAACTATGGCACAAACTGGAAGCAATTATATTGGAGTAAATGGTCATGCCAAGGATTACTTTCCCTACACTCAACTGTATATTTTGTTTCTGACTTTCATCCAACCTAATTGGAATAGAAGGGTTTTTTTCATTTGTTCTTGTTCTTCATCCATTCATATGATTTTTTTTGCTTTAGTGAATTTTGTCCATGCCTTGCTCTCTGCCACCTTACAATATGTCAGTTTTTGGAAAAACTCCTCTGAATCTTCTTCGCAATCTCATTCCTCTAGTATCCATCCATCCATCCTTGTATTCTTACATTGCTGCTTTTCATTCAGTTCTTTAACTGTGAGGTGAAAGAAAAGAACATGCCATCTAGCAATGAACATTACAGAGAAGGGAGGAATATGGATGAATGCAGAAGACAAGGCATAAAGGACAGTACTTAGACCAGAAGTAGATAAGTTTTCAATGCTGTTTTTAACTGCTCCATAAAACGAAGAGTGCAGCTGTGAGACATTAAGAGTCACTCTGTGTTCTTGTTAGGGTAAGGGTCTGGGAGTTCATTGTGTGAGTTTGACCATAATTCTCTGTATGCCAAATGTGTCCCACAGGGTGGTTTTGTTGCATGGAAAAATAGGAAGGGGAAAATATAATGTGTGCCACCTTAAGATCTTGAATGAAAGACTTTTGTTGTTGCTTTAAATGATTATATCAAGCCTATCCTTTCTATTTTCTGTGTGTTTTTCTCTTGCTGAAACACACAAAGCAATTCCCCCTTTTTTTAATCTATCCAAGTTCTGGATAGATTCCTCAATTCCTCAACGACTGTCATGACTTACAAATAAAAAAAAGAAAACAGTCCATATAAAAAAGGTTATAGCTGATTGGAAGAATACAACCAACTGTGGGACCGCCTTTCCCTTAGGACATCTAGCCATTTTACTGGGTCAAATATGATGGGCACCCTTTCCCTAAATATTGTCATCAGATGGAAGCTCGGAAATGTGACTTTCTGTGGCAGCTCATGCCCTGTGGCACACTCTGCCTTCTGAAGTTTGCCAGGTCTATATACTCCTAAAGGTAAAGGTTACCCTGCCAGTCGTGACCGACTCTCGGGTGCGGTGCTCATCCCCATTTCTGAGCTGAAGAGCCAGTGTTCATCCTAGCCTTCTGTAAAGCTCTGAAGACCTGGCTTTTCCCCCAAGGGCTAAGATAAGATTGGATAACTGCACATTAGAATTTTGACGGTGCCAAGTTTTTCTTGTTTTTAATGTTTTAATGTGTTTAGTTTTATAGTTTTAATGTGGTTTTATGTGTTTTTTATAAGTTTTGACTGGAAGTGTCTAAAGTTGGTGAGAAGATGGGCAGCGATATAAATATGAATAAATAACAAATCGTAAAAGCCAAACAAACTTAACTACTGCAGACTTCTCAACCATCTTATCCCAAGTCCTGGGAAAACAGGTTTTTCATTATTTTTTGAATGCCATTAGGGTTGGAGTTGTGTGAAACTCTGGGTGGATATCATTCTAAAGGGCAGGCACTGAATTCCTTGGTCTCATTAGATTACACTGTTTAATGGATGGGAGTCAGAAGGCATCCTCCCTGCATGATTTTACTGAATGAGTAAATCTGTCAGTCTGAGTAATCCCTCAGACCACCAGGGCCTATTGCCACAAAGGGCTTTGTGCAGGAGAACTAGCACCTTAAATCATATCTGGAAGCTAACTGGTGACCAGACTGTACCACAGCTTCCTTCAAAGCCAAGGTGACCATCCCCTTTCTAAAGGAAGCTGAAACCACCTGCCAGGCAACCTTAACTATCCAGAAGAAACTTGGATCTAACAAACGGGGGGCCAGGCTCACAGAGTGGAGAGCCCTGTCCTTTTCCTTGAGAGTCACAGAATCAGACTTGCTCCAGATAACCTCAGAAGACTTTACCTTGGGTCTATTCAGTTGAATCCAGCTCTGAGCAGATCTGACTAACTTTATCTGCCAGATACCAAGGGTATTCCTCAAATGGCCGTACAACCACTGAGGCCCATCCCTCCCCACAGACATAGGTCACTTTAAAAGGGACCAGTATTGGGTAGCTTGTAGCATATCCAATAAAAGCTGAGAAACAAACCATTTCCCACCCTTATTGCCATGTTGTAATTCCTAATATGGGTTTTTACTCATGTTTAGTCTATTTGCTACAAAGTTCTTCAAAACTAGGTTCAAAGGCTACCTAAATCGTCTTTCCAAGGGATTCTCTACTGTTCTAATTATTGACCTCTGTGGCTGGGTGTCTGTAATCTGATGTATGCATTGCCTTTTAACTTTCTCCTTGTAATGGTGCTACCTGCCAGGCTTCTCTGGGATGAACATTCCCACAATTCAAGGCACATAAATAAAAGAAATTAATATTAAGCTTGAAGCTACATCAGACAGTTGCCTTCTGATAGTTACAGCTGTGAGCAGTAGAACAAAGACAAGAGTTTTGCTGACCTAAATTGCCTATATATAGATATGTCACCTGAAAGAAGAGTACTAATTGGAATTCCTGTGTTATATTATGACATTCCCTTTCCTTCTAAAAATCCTAATAATTGGAGGCCTTATACCTCTCTTCCTTGGTTTAATAGTTTTCAATCCAAATGGCAAGGAAGGAGGTCTGGCATAATTCCTTTGGGCTGTACATTGGGTGGTATGTAAAATAAGGTGGTTTCTGCAAAAACAGGGCTGATGGAGAGCAAAGTCTGGATGTCTATTTTTATCAGACTATAAAAAACATGAAAGACATATTAAAACTTTAAACCGTTTCCTTTATGTTCCTCATTCATAGACACAAATCTTGCCAAATTAAAGCAGACTACTTGCACTTTTAAACATATAGTCTGGGAACTATTAAGTAGGAGCTATCTTCACCTTCATTCTTCCATACAAACTATCTAAACTGTGATGATTCTTGGTACTCTGGAATGCCCCCCCTCCTTCCTAGGAATCCAGATAATATGCCATCAGTTCCTCCAAATACATTATCATGCTTATACTGTATATTAGAGGGAACGCTAATGAGCCACCGAATGTCAAACAGTGATGATGTTCTGACCCTTGCAGGTTTTGAATCTTAAGATGAATTAAAGGTAATGTCAACATGATCTCAGTAAATATATTGTATAAATTATGCGCCCAAAATCAATACTTTCTAAGAACTATTAGGAAATGCAAGAAGACTAAACAGAGAAGGAAATCTTGGGGTTATTGCTGATGGTGAATTATAGTGGTTCTGTGTGGTCAGTTACTGGATATAAACATAGGAGCCAGTCATCAATTGTTTCGATCAAGACAAGAGGCTGAGTGGATACAGCATTCCTACATAAAGCTTTTGTGGAATTACTAGTAGTTGCCAAGTTTCACATCTGGACACAGGCACAAATCACAGATCACCACGCACTTAGCCCTTAATTTAATTCTTGGCAAGACTCAGCAAATTCATGAAGAAAAAGAAAAGCCTGAGGAATCTGCAAAACAAGGAAGGTCAGGAATTAGCATGCAGAGGGAACTTGTCCCTGGTGAATCCAAGAATTGCAGCTGTAGATTCTGATTAAGAGATCTCTGAACTACTTCCAAATGAAGGCACTGATGGAAGGAGGATTAAAAGAGCTAAAATGTGTGCCGGCAGGGAAATATGTCTTTGGAGTAAAGGATTGCTGGTGTTGCTGCTCTCTAGATCTGGTATGATAAATGAAATAGATACAAGTCTACTGTGTAAGGGGTGAAGGCTCTGGAATAAATTTTGGAAGTAAGCCACTGCTAGAAACAATCTCTTAAATTTTCCTAGGACTGTCTGGACCCCTGCCTTTTAGCATAAAATAAATCTCTTGGATTTGGAACTGGTTAGTCTAGCTTTTTCCTTGTGCTCTTTGGTGACTGGCCTTCTTGCTTAGATGGTTGCAGAAGTGTCCAAAGAATCCAACATTTTTGTCAAAAAAAAAGCATTGTGCTGTTCCACTGCAATCTCTTCCCCTTTCATATTGTGTGTATTCAGTGTCACAATATTGTAAAAGAAAGGCACAGCAAGCCTCATCAATCCTCCACATTACTCTTCTTTAGCGAAACCTGGATAATGGACTTTGATGTTCTAATAAAAAACAGGTTAGATCTAGTTTGCTTAAAATCTGCACAAGTAGAAGTACCATTATTTATTGTCTCTAATCTTCAGGCTATTTAAATGCTTGAGAAACATTACTCCCTGCTAGAAGTGTGTCTTAGATCTGGCAGAAGCCCAGATAACAAAATGGAACAAGATAATTTATAACAAATGTTCATTTTTATGGGATAGAGTAAGCAACTCTGAAGCAGCTTAATTCTAGTTCTAGCCTCGGCTAAGTTCCACTCCCAATGTGTTTCTTCAAAATTCCAGTCTACTACAAAAGGAGGCATTGCAACAGCTGGGTGAAAAAAAAAAGAAAATAAAAATATATATCATTAGGGAAGAGAGAGAATATTGGTCACAGTGATCAACAGTCTTGTCCTGAAATCAGACAGCATATCAAATCAGAACACAAATGATGGAGGCTACAGAGACCCTGTATCGTTTTATCTTTCCCACCATCTCAATCATTTTATCAGACCATGTGCCAATATTTATAAACTAATCAGCTGTCCTGTCCTAGCAACTAGTTTATTTTTTGAGAACAGCTACTAGATCTTTTTCAAACTCCAAAAATTAGATCCATTTTATTCCATAGAAATGTTTCTGTTCAGCACCTCTGCTTGAAATTTTGCAGGAAATAAAAATACTTTCCTACAAAAGGACTTACTGCCAAATTTCATCACATTCTATCTTCAATCAACAAAGGAACTACCATATTCCATGAAATTCTGATGAAACACAAATACTACATTTGGGAAATGGATTCTCATTCTCTGAATTGCAATCTAGAGCTGAACACAGAATTGGACTGGATTATTTCTGGGGTGACCCACACTTGGAAATGTTCCAAGTTGCAGATGAGGCCCCAAGATTCCCTGCCATCATCTATTTACAATAACTTGAGCTTATCTTATTTTTCAGTTTTAAAGATTAGACATGGAAAACTCCTGGCCACTTTGAATATACTGTTTATTGACCTAATTACCATCTTTGAGATATTTCAATATTTGATGAATGGGTTGAGTAACTGATAGGTGTACTGGATCCATTCATGAGTCATCTTATACCTGTTCTAAAAACCTTGTGCTTACTGCCAAATTGTTTCTTTAGCTGTCCAGTGCTCTGAAAATCACTTTCAGAAGACTTTTGCCAGCTTTCAAAAAACTATTATTTCTGCCACAATTTTAAATGAAACTACCCTATGGAATACATGCCACAAAAACCATGTTTTTAATATTACTAGTTTTAATTTTGACTTTAGGCATCACAATAGTCAGCAGTATTATAACCTTAATGAATAATGGGATCCATTATATTAATTTACATGCCTGATGGATATATTGGTGGTTGAGGGACTATCTGTTACATAAAAAAAAATCAGAAGTGCTGGTCTGGTTTATTGCTCTCTGGTTCCTACCAGCCTGGTAGCTTTGCTGGGGTTGAAAATATTCAGCTGTCATTTCTTGGGTTCTGCTTCAGGATTTGTTGAAAGCTGGAGAATTTATAGCTGCTAAAAAAAGACTGGAAGTCATCCATGAAAGTATTCTTTTTTATTTTACATAAGATACTTATTATGTTTCATATAAATAAACTATTATGTATTTTATTTTATTTACCATATACACACAGAGAGAAATTAATCCAATTAATCATGCAAAGTCAATGAATGCTTCGTAATGCAAAGCTGAAGTTGGTCAAAACATGTTTTTCCTACACCTTTTCTCTCTGTATCTCATCAAAATAATATCAGATGTCTACCAAGGTGTAACATCAAGTCCAGGGTGTGTATGACTACAATTGAAAGGTACAAGAAGAATGTTATGTAGAGCAATAAACCCAAATACGTCCCCCCAATTTAGTGATGATCAAATTTCATTAAAACCAGTCATGTATAAATCTTGCCTCCTTCATGTTTCTAAGGAAACATTCTGAGTCAATTGTTCAATAGTATGAAAATGATGCAACTTCTAATTAGAACTGTGCTAACTGAAATGGGGCAGAAATCTAGGCTTTTTTCAAATTAAAACCTATAAATACATTCTCCACTTATTTATAACAACAGGCTTCATATGTGTAAGCTTGTTTCAATTAAGGTAACCTATAACTTGTTCACACATAACCTTTTGGCCGTATTTCTAATTATTCAGTATTATTTCTGTCCAGTAAAATAACATTAACATTTATTTTTTTGCACTTTTTGCTTGATGAAATGATGTCAGCTTTCAGGAACTGATAGAAAACTTTCCTGTGGATGAAGTTATAAAAACACAGTTAATGTGTTACGAAGGTTTAAAGACAAAATAGGTTTACAATAAGAATATTGAAGAAATAAAAACCCTTTGGCTCCAATTCTTGGTCCAGTTCTCAGCCAAACTTACTAGTGAATAAAGATATATAGAAAAAGCACAACTTTACAAGGCTTACATTTCATGTTATCCAGGCCAAGGATAAAAAATTGTACAAAGAGATAAATGGTAGAAGCATTCATTAAGAGCAAACACATCAGAAGCTGTCTAAGTTTTTCACATTCTTATTCCCCATGATGAAATGTCTGGTATTTCTAATAAAATTATAATTAATTCCAAATTTGTATCTGTAAATATATTTAGCATATGCTGCTTGATATGAAGCTTCTTTTTTTATTAAAGATTACAATTTACAACAATAAAAATAATACAAACTAACAAAAAGAATTTAAAAAATAGAAGATTCAGAAAAGAAAAAAAAGGAAAGAGTAAAGAAAAAAAATATACGAAGAAGTGACTTCTCCATCACAAGAAATACAAACAATATTAGTAACTTATCACCTTATTAAAATACACCCTAAAATACTGCACATTTTCTCATTATGAGGAACACCTGTCTAGAGTACTTATGGGTAACTTCAAGTCCTCTCTTTGTCCAGAAAGGAATTACGAAGAGCAAGTCTACTCATCAGCTCGTTATTCTGCTGTGATTGTTGGCTTCACTTTTTGCAGAGCCATTTTCAATTTTCACCATTTCTTCCCCAGAAATCCCACTTTATATGAAGTTTCCAAAAGAGCCATGATATTCCAACGTGAGGTCGAGCCATTTTCTGGTACTTTTTGGAGGGAGATTTAGAAGACTTATAAGAGTCAGGATGGGAGCAAAATGTAGATGGGCAAATGACTGAAGATCACCAAATTTCAGTTGCACAATATCAGATACTTTGAGTGGAAATTAATAAAAATTGGAATAGTTTATCTCCAGAACTCTACTGGTTCCATTTCTACTCATTTTGCCAAGATTAATGATGGAATTAGAGGAGACCAGGAGGCATAAATGAAATGTTGGGGGCTGCTGGCTCATGCCTTAACAGTTTCACAGGAGACAAAATTTCAGTAGTGAAGCTTTCTGCACCTGAACAATATATTCATTGGTCTGACAGTTGTTCTGTTATCTATTGATAATGCAGGCAATGTGGGAAAGCAACTGGAGTGTGCCTAGCAGATTTGAAATCCCAGACTAAGATAATGTCAGGCAATCCTGCGTAATGTAGAGAATATAAGACTTCATTATACTTTCTATAAGGAAAAACATTTATGGGATTTTTAAATTAGCACATTACTTGCTCATTCAGCATTAAGTGTATTTACTGCTTGAAATTTAACTTGGAAAATCCAATACATCCTATTGTGACAGAGTGAAAGTGGCTCAGCAGCTGTGTTTCTGCATAAGTGATAACAAGGAGAAAAGAATGGATGGAAAATATATATATTTTCTTTCTTCATGTTTATTATAAAGAAGAGCCCATTTTCAGACCCCAAAGTGCCTACCGACCATCCAAGATCAATATGCGTGATTGTTCATCCCAGTTTTCTGTGCTGCCAAGTGCACACCCACAGAAAGCTGCTGCTATAAACTCAAGTTATTTATTGTGGTCTTAAATCTTGAACTGAAGTTACATAAAAGCACACTGAAGATTTAAAACTTCCTGCTTCAATGTAGGCAGGATAGTTTACATTTCCAAGAGTCCTGAGAGACTAATCATAGGTTCAGGGAAGATTCAAGAGTAGTCAAATGTCCAGACTACAGATCAGACCAGTAATCTAATACAGCATGCTAACAGCTTCAGGAAAGAGGAATTATTTGCCACAAGGAGCCAGTCAATCATTTTTCCCCTATTGACTGCCAGATAGCTAATTCACTGGGCTGTTTCTTTGAGTTGACAGATTGACTTTCCTTCCTTTAAACTTTGTGATGTGTCACCAGGAGAACCATTGCGTTCTGTATCAGCTGAAGCTTCCGGATACTTTTCAAGGTCAGTTTCATGTAGAATGCAGTGCAGTTGTATTATCAGTGAGTAGAGCATGAGTGACTTGAACAGGGCCTGCTGATCCAGTAATGAGTACAACTGTTGCACAAGATGAAGCTGTGCAAAGGCTCTCCTAGCCAGCTGCTTATCAATCAGGAGTCATGAATCTAGGAAAACTCCCAGATTATGCAGTAGCTTTGTTTGGGGCACTGTAAACCCACCCACACCAAATATAGCATAATCTTGACCCATTGGGCCCGAAATCCAGAGCCACTTAGCCTTGCCAAGATTTAGCTGAATCCTGATATTTCCCATCCAGGGTCTCATAGCCTCCAGACACTTGAATAAGATGTTCATAGCATCACTTAATTTGCCAGGATAGGTACCATTTGCATACTGATGATTCCTCACCCATGGGTATTGGCCAAGTTTACCCTGTGGCCTCCTGTAGATGTTAAAACCGATGGCATCCTACATAGTAATGGTTGAGAGCAGGACCTCTCCTTTCCAATCATCTCCAACTGGAATCAATCCTGAAGGAAGGAGGTGAAGGAGCACAACACCCTGCTACCAACCCCTAGTTCTCTGAGCCAATCCAGAAGGATACCATTGTTGATGGTATTGAAAGCCACTGAGAGGTCAGATAGGGCAGGGATGGATGCACTACCCCCATCCTATCCATGCCAGAGGTCAATCAAAAGCCGACCAATTCCATTTCCATCCCATACCCAAGTCTGAATCCTGACTGAAAGTAATCTGCTTCCTCCAAGCCCTCTGAAGCTGTTGCCCAAATATCTTCTCAACCACCTTCCCCCTAAAAGGAAGGTAAAATACTAGATGAAAATTGTCCGGTATGGTGGGACCTAGCAATGGCTTCTTGAGTAGGGGGCAAACCAAGGCCTCTTTAAGACAACCTCTTCCTTCAAAGAATTGATCACTGCCAGAACCCACTCACATGACATCCCCTCCCCCAGTTGCTTTAACAAGCCAGGAGAGGCATGGATTTAAAGAGCAGGTAGTCAAACTCATAGTCCTAAGGACTCTATCCACTTCCTCACAGGTTCAAACTGTTGACAGATAACTGGACAAGACTCCTCCCCATGTATCTCCTCTGGACCTGTGAGAAATGGAAACAAATCCAAGTGACTTTATCTGACAGATACTATGCAAATTCTTCTGCACCCCTTTTATCAAAGAAGGCCTGTGTCATCTGAAACAGGGCTACGGGGCAGAAATCTGTGGATGAAATAAGGGCAGAGAAATACCACAACTTCACTGCCTTTAAAATCACTAGGTAGATCTTAATAGCAGCTCTAATCTATGTTTGAGATTAAGTTTGTTAAGACACTGACAATCTAGATGAAACTCCTCTTTCATCTTCCTCAATCTCTTCGTAAACCATGGAGAGTGATGGTATCCATGACAGGAGAGAGGTCACATAGGCACAACAACTAACCCCTCGTCCACCTTCTTAATCCAAATGACAACCAAGTCTTTCAGTGGACTGTACAGCAGACCAGAAGGATAGCCCTAGCTCCCGCCCTAGCTCCCTCTGAAGCAACTCTTTAGTTTAGAATAAGTTAAAGGAAAAAGGTCATTATTGTAATAAAATATGAAACTAGGGGAAAAAAGACAAGAGTCATTAAATGAAAATAGGTCTAAAATTTACTCAATAATTTGTTGTTCAGTCACTAATTCAAGTCTGACTCTTCATGACTCCATGGACTGCAGCATACCAGGCCTCCCTGTTCTCTACTCTCTTCCAGAGTTTGTTCAACTGCATGTTCATTGTGTTGATGATCATATGTAACCATCTCATCCTCTTCTGTCCCCTTCCCCTTTTGCCTTCAATCTTTCCCAGCATCACGGTCTTTTCCAATGAATCCTCTCTTTGCATCAGGTAGCCGAAGTATTTCAACTTCAGTTTCAGTATCTGTCCTTCCAATGAACAATCAGAATTGATTTCCTTTAGGACTGGCTGGTTTGATTTCCTTGTAGTCCAAGGGACTCTCAAGTACCGCAATTCAAAGGCATCAATTCTTCAATGCTCAGCCTTCCTTATGGTACAACTCTTACAGCCATATATTACTATTGGGAAAATCATAGCTTTGATTGGACTTTTGTCAGCAAGGTGATGTCTCTGCTTTTTAATATGGTGTCTAGAATTGCCTTAACTTTTCTCCCAAGGAGCAAGCATCTGCAGTGATCTTGGAGCCCCAGAAAATAAAAACTGTCACAGCTTCCATTTCTTCCCCTTGTATTTGCCAGGAAGGGATGGGACCAGATGCCATGATCTTAGTTTTTTTAATGTTGAGTTTCAAGCCAGCTTTTGCACTCTCCTCTTTCACCC
>JANHZU010009872.1:500253-510389 GCA_032468055.1 Acrochordus granulatus | reverse complement strand
CTTATGGATCTGCTTCGAGGCAGGTTCTGGCCTCGGCTGCTGATCAGCCGGCTGCTTCCAACACCCCCTGCTGGCTCTGAGGATCTGCTGTCGCCACCGCTTGAGGCAAAAGGGCCTTTTCCCTCAGCAACATCTCACAGTACAGTACACAGACAGTAATGAAGTAAACTGCACATGGCAGCATCGACAGAACTCTTGCATGGTTGCTGCCTGAACAGGAAATACAGAGCGCGCTGACTGATGACGCGTAAGTTATCATGCGAAGCTTGCAAGTTGCTGCTCATCAACCGAAATAAACTTTATTAAAAAAATTTTCTTGTCTTGTGAAAATCTCGTGCAGCGAGGTGCTCATCTTGTGAGGTTCCACTGTATTAAATCATAAGTAGATATAGCCTTTATTGAATTAAGTATTGAATTACAAGCATAAAAATGTTCAAAATTTATTATTAGCTTGAGCCTATGGAACAACTATATCATGGAAATTTGAACCAAACTTTTGAATTGGTGCAAGCATTTGGAATGAGACCATTTATTTATGAACAGATAGGAACAGAAAAATGTGATATTCATCCCAGAGGTCCCATTTGTAGTTATGATACACTTATTGAAAATCCAAAGTGAGGAATTAGTCTTTGCATTCATATTTTAACATTTTTGATGTTTGAAATATTAGCAAAATGAAAACTTGCCAGCATTTCCTATGAGAATATGAAGGCTCAAGAACCAATAAGTGCTACATAACTGAAATAAATAAAATTGTGTTCTTATATAATATATGAGAACTCAGTAGTGAAGGACAAGTTGCTGTATACTTCTCAATTTGTTGAGTTCTTCGAAGTAAAAATATTTTACCCCATATCTTACAGGTTTTTTTAAATTGAACTAATGATGTCATATTAATTTTATTTTATTAGGACCAGCATTTAAACAATTTCTTCTATTACTGTCAAAAATCTATGTCTGGAGCACAAGCCTTAGGAGCTGATCTTGTGAAGTATCTTAAGGTATGAAACTGTTATGAGTTGGAATTAGATGGACGTAGATGAATGGTTATTAAGATCAGGGCCGGTTTAAATCCATTCAACCAAGAAATACATAAACGTAGAAATCTTACATATAAAAAGTAAGTATTCAAGTCAATCTCAGCTCTGAATTACTTAATTAACTGATTATGTATCATCAAGTTGGTGTCACTTCTTGGTGACATCATAGTTTTTTTCCAGGACAATCCTGGTGGTTCAAGAACAACTAAATTGGAATGAGCAAAATAATTTATTTCCAATGCAATGGTTGTATGTGTTAATAAGGAGGACTTTGTCATACCTGGTTACAAAATGTGCAGTGAACTGTGTCCCATCCACATATAATCTGTAATTATAGGAATAGAATGTGTGATTTATGATAACTTTACAACAAAATGAATCATATCAGATAGTCAAAGCTGAATAAAACCAAATTTTGTTAGTAATTCTTGGCATAGAATTAGCAGGGGCAAAAATTATCTATGTAGTATGTTCCTAAAGTATAACAAACAGTTGTGAAACAATGTTACTTGATATTCTGTTTCAGACTTTGTTTTTGGAGTGTTAGGTTCATAAAAAATTATTGAATGTGTATTAGAAAATGCAACTAGTTATTTTGAATTTTCTCCATTATATTTAAATTGGTACCTCAGAAAGGAGATAGCTTTAATTCTGTTCTACATAGACATGATGCTAAATCATGCTGATGCTAAGCATAGTTCTTATTTTTAAATTAATATGCTAAGGATGGTTTAGAGCTACTGTTTCAGTCTTTAAACACATTCACTGATATGGGGGAGCTCTAATTTGAAATCATATTTTGCAAATCCATTTGAAATAATTTAGACAGATAAAATACTATACACTATGCTAGCTTTACTCTCACTCCAACATGTATTATTGTCAGGTGCATAAAATTTGATTCTAAATGTGTACATTGCTCAGAAAATGATTTTTATTACCATTGTATTTATAAATGATTGCTAACTAAGTTAGTTGTTAAACAAGGAGTGAGTGTATTACATGTATGGTATAACCTGGATGATTGTTTAAAAGGTTAATATATAATATCCTGATAATAATTTTAATGTGGCATGTTCAGTACCTTTCAGCCTACATTATAATAGCACAGAGGCATGCTGGTTTTATCATTCGAGTAAACATATGCCTTAAAACAACATTTTCTTGCTTATTCCATTCTTATCTGTCTTGATTCTTCTGGTGAGCTATGAATAACATAGGGCTTGACTATCTTATTGACTTTCTGTTCTATTCTCATTTTGGTTTAAATCCTGTCAATTTTGGTATAATAATTTTTTTCAAATGGTTTTAAAATTATAAACTTAAGACTCTTGATTTGGTTTTGTAAATCAGTATGTTAGAAACAAAGTCCTTTATGTCACTGTTTTTTTATCTTAGAGTCTTCATGCTATGGAGGGACATATCATGATAGCATTTCTGCCTACTATTTTAAACCAATTGTTTAGAGTTCTTACAAGAGCAACTCAGGAAGATGTTGCGGTGAATGTGACAAGGTAAAAAGGTTTTTTAAAATATTTATCAAGTTTTATGCATCATAGTTAATCAGATTCTTGGTATTTAAAATAATTAAAAGTATCAACAACAAAATCAAAAAGGAAACATCCACACATAGAACAATAAGACTTCATAGAAATGGAAGTTATTCACAGTTCCTCCAGTATATATAGCTCAGGTGAACAATATGGGTTGGAAGAAGTGGTTCTAGAAATACCTTGATATTAAGCCAAATAGGATTTTTTAGGAAATGATCAGTACTTTAAATTGGACCCAAATTTAGTAGAAAACAGGTGTAATATTTGAGGTGACAAACATAGACAATAAAGGGGCAACTACTTTCTGAACTAACTGAAGATTTCAGATGGTCTTCAAAGGCAACCCTACCATATAGGAATTGTTTTTATTGTTTATTGGAATTAAAATTTGATCAAGGACTTTTCAATCAAAACCAAGGGCTGAGAAATTTTAAAAAAGTAACAAAATTGCACAATTCACAAAAAAGGAACATTCAGTCTACATACAGCAGTTCATAAAGCATTATAGGTAGCACAATTTATTTTGCAATCAATTACTTTGATTTAATAATATATGATTGTAGTGTGAAAGTAACAATAACATATCTAGATGTATATATAATTATTATCTTCTCAAAATCAGAGACAAAATATGCAGCATAGCATTTTTGTGTCCTACTTGTGAATAAGGTCAAAAGCGGGGCATTAAATTTATTTCTAATAGTATCATAAAAAGTACACGCCATCAGTACGTGTTTGACAGTTTCAACTACCTGCATCTCATCAGGATAGAATCTCAATTTCAGAAGAATTTTCCAGAATCAGTCTTCCATAATAGCCAGGGTAAGACAATTAAACTGAGCAGCAAAATAAATGTTTCTATATTTAGTTAGGTATGGTTAGTATATTAAGGTTGCTCTTTGCCACACTTTAATCAAGAACAGGTTTTGCCACTTTCAGTGTTACCTGAAAATCAGTATTCAGCCATCAGTTTCTAATTTATCTTTTTGCCTTCATTCAATCAGAATTTCTTATATAAAATAAAGAGAGACCAGTTTAATTTAATTTGCTTCTGTCAAGTGCTAACCTAGTTGATTCTGTAAGATTAAATGTTGGTGTGCTGATTCAGAAGTTCAAAGCATATGCCTAAGCTAAAGTATCAATTACCAGAAATTGATACTCCACTCTCAGTGCAACATTCTTAGTATATCTGGGTAAACTCAAAATAGTCTTCAGAAATCAAGGCTGAACTTTTCCCATGATTTTATTTAATCCTGAATAATTGGAAATTATATAGTGATTTCGTAGTTATCTTAGCTTTAGACACTATGAGACTTGAGGGGATATGTCTTCTTCTTTATTGGAAGCTGTCAACAAATTAGCTGGGCTCTGTAATGCGTAATTTTTGTGCCTCACCTAGGGAAGATAAGTTTAGAATATAATTCTTAAGTAGTTGAAACATTTTACTTTACTCAGTTGGATGTCCATCAATAGATCATTTATATCTCTGTTAAATAACAGGTTAGGATATTACATGTATTCTCAACTTAACAACTGTTCGTTTAATTACCATTTGAAGTTACAACAGTGTCAGAAAAAGTGATTTATGACTTGTACTTGCAGTTACAATAATCACATCACCCCTGTGGTCACATGATCACAATTCAAGCACTTATCAACTAGCTGGCATTTACAACTGTTTTTGCACCTGCAGTCATGTGATCATAATTTTCAACCTTTTTTATTTCTGGCAAAAAAAATGTCCATTGGAAAATCTAGATTCCCTTCTAGGAGAAGAGCCTTCTCTGCTGTGGCCCCTGCCCTATGGAACATCTTGCCCCTTGAGCTGAGGGCTGCCCCCTCCCTGATGGCCTTCTGGAAGGGCCTTAAGACCTGGCTCTGCGAGATGGCCTGGGGTACCGGGGGGGCTCATCATCATCTTGGAGGTGGCTACTTGATCACTAGCCATCCTCACCCCCCTTTTTTATATATGTAATATTTTTTAGCCCACCTCTCTAATCCGTTAGGTTTTTTATTTTATTTTAATGTTCTATTATATTTTTATTTTTAATGTATTGTGGGTTTTTTTAGTGTTGTTAGCCGCCGAGAGTCTCTGGATTTTGGCGGCATACAAATTTAATTAATAAATAAATGAATAGATTTGCTTAACATCTGCTGTAAAACTTGTCATATAATTGGATCCAACTCAATTTACAACCACAGTGATTTACAATGGAAATTTCTGTCCCAATGGTAGTCATAAATCTGTAATATGCTGATTGTTGACTTTAAAAATATTTAGAGTGTGAGGATATCTTAGTGCTTACTTTATTTTACTTAGGGTTATTATCCATGTGGTTGCCCAGTGTCATGAAGATGGATTGGATAGCTATTTGAGATCCTTTGTCAAGGTATCAATCATATAAATGTGCTTTATTTAAAAGTTTTAACATAACTGAATATTTTTTGCATAATGTAAAGCTCTTTTATTTTTCTTATTCCAAGTACGTTTTTAAAGGAGAACCTTATATTGCTTCAGAATATAAAACTGTACATGAAGAACTTGCCAAAACCATGACAACAATCTTAAAGCCATGTACTGACTTCCTCACAAGCAACAAGCTGCTTAAGGTAGAGAAGAAAAAAAATATGTTTGTGTGATCAAGTGAAGAGTTTCTTAGATCAGAAAAGAATTTTAGCACTGTGTACTTGTAAAACTATGCTGCATATAATTATTGACAGTAAAAGTTATATAAATTCTAGATATGAGTAGCTTGTATTATTCTTATATTGATATACTAAATAATATATTACTAATAAAATTAGGTTATACCCTGAACTATGTGAATTCTCGTCCCACTTAGGTATGAAGGTCGTTTTGGTGATTTTTGGGCTAGTCACTTTTCTCAGCCCAACTCACCTTACAGAGTTGTTGTGGGAAAATAGGATGAAGAAGGAACATTAGATATGTTCACCACCTTGAGATATAAAAATAAGGGCAGGATAAAAAAAATCTAATTTACCTAATATTTTGTTTTTCAATAGTATTCCTGGTTTTTCTTTGAAATTTTGATCAAATCAATGGCCCAGCACCTATTGGAAAATGGTAAACTAAAGGTAAATTACCTACTTCAACAAATTATGATACCCATTGTTGACCTTTAAAAATGAATGTCTCTTGCTTTCTCTCTCTAATCCATGTTGACATGTAGTGGTCACAAGACAATGATAATGCTATAGGATGGTAGGAATTTTATTCTAAAAATAGCAAGTTGTAAAAAGCTACTGCACATAGAAGCTGTTTACTTAAAAATAGTATCTATATTTTTTTCTTACTGAAATTTAATCTATAAATTGATTAATTCTCTCTTGATAGTATACTTGCATTTTTCTATAATTTTCATTGCATAAAGTGGTTAGGATATTACTTCCACTATATAACTAGGTTAATATGTTTAAAGCAGTATTTCTTATAGTTTCATAAAAACTTGCTATGAAAAGGTGTTTTGGTGCTTTTCAACACTACAGAATTCTTGTAGCCTGAATTTTTTTCAGAATTGAAAACTTTACATATACATTTTGGATAAATAAGATAAATTTGTAGAGTTCTCATTTGTAAATTCTACTTTGTCTGTTTCTAGCTGCTACGAAATCAGAGATTTCCAGCATCATATCATCATGCTGTGGAAACTGTTGTCAATATGTTGATGCCCCACATTACTCAGAAATATAAGGATAACCCGGAAGCTTCAAAGAATGCAAACCATAGTCTTGCTATCTTCATAAAAGTGCGTTATGTATATGACTTCATTAGTTCTTCCAAACAGCAGTGAATTGTCAAGATATGTTATCTTTAGTGGATGCCTACATAAAACCTCTGAATGTCTGTTTTAATCTGCAAGAACAGAATCTAGTGGACATTTATTTATTGAAATAATTTCTATGCTGTCTCAGTGTTACCACACTAGGCAGTTTACAAGAATCACACAATGCAATTTTAAAATATAAATAGTATATTGTAAAAAATGGTCAAAATGCTTCCCAGCAAAGCAGAATTAATTAATTATGTGTCATCAAGCCAGTTTTGATTCTTAGTGACAACATAGATAAATTTTCTCTGGAATGATCCATTCCTAATCTGGTCTTTGAATTTTTCCAATGGTACAACTGTAACTGGGTTCATCCACCTCACTGCTGGTTGTCACAATACAACAGCCTCCTCTAAAGAGCTAGGTCTTCATGCAATGTGTCATTTGTTCCTTGAGTGAGAACTGGTCATCTGTGCCTTGAGTGAGATGTCTGGGTTGATTTGTTTGATGATACACTGATTTGTTTTCTTGGCTGTCTATTGTATTCTCAGAAGTCTTCTCCAACAGCAAACTTTAAAGGTATTTTCACTTCCATTGAGTTTCATAGGGAATACCATAGCTTACACAAGTCTGATCTTTGTAGGTATGGACAGATCATGCCATTTGAATATCTTTTCCATGGGCTTCATAGCTGCTTTACCAAATACTAGTTTGTGGCATATTTCTTGATTACTTATTCCTTTGCTGTTGATGGTTGATCCTAAAAGGCAGAAGCTATCAATCACTCTAATGTCTTCATTGTTGGTTCTAAAGCTGGTAGTTCTACATCTTGTCATTAGTTTTGATCTAATTTATATTTAATTTTTATCCCATTTTTTTCATTGTGTTCTTTGACTTTTAATAGTAGGATTTGCAGATCCTTTGCATTTTCAGTTATCAGAGTAGTGTCATCAACATAGTAGAGGTTATTTGTATTTCTTTGACCAATTTTAAAACCACCCTCATCTTCTTCCAATCCAGCTTCCCTTATATATATTCTGCATATATATTGATTAAATAAGAGGAGAATAAGTCCCGCTTGTTGCACTCCTTTGCCAACCCGGAGTCAGTCTGTTTTGCCATATTCTACACATACTGTGGGTTCTTGACCTGTTTATAAGTTTCTCATGAGGACAGTGATATATTCTGAGATTCCCATTTTTCTGAGCACTTTACACAACTTGACATGATTGACACAATTGAAGGCTTTTTTATAACTGATGAAGCAGATAGTGACTTCTTTTTGGAATTCTTTGGCTTTCTCAATTATCTAGCCTGCATTAGCAATAATGTTTTCCTTGGCTTTTTCTAAATCATTACTTTCTCACAAGAAAGTAAATATTACAAGTGAAAAAAGGCATTAAAGTTTGGTTACAAATAGCTGTGCTAAATTCTAGCAATGTACCACCCAAAGGCATTTCAGGAACCATATGTAACCCATTCTGCATTAGGCCATGTATGCATTCTATTTTTTAATAACATTTTGTTAGGTACCGTTGAATGGCCTTGAGCTGATAATAAACTAAAGTCATTCTATGGGATGATTCAAATTAGAGTGTTTTAATTTAGAAACTTAAAATATATGTACTATTGAAAGGTCTGTCTTTACCAGTGACTGTTCTTTTTGTTTTGTTTTACTTTTGCAGCGATGTTTTACCTTTATGGACAGAGGATTCGTATTCAAGCAAATTAATAACTATATCAGCTTCTTTGCACCAGGAGATCCAAAGGTACTATGCTACAGAAACAATTCTTGAATTGGGAGATAATGGTGTATTTTCCTGTTGTGTTTAGTGATATTTAGATACATTCAGTGGGGTTAAGGTTTTCTAAAATCAGGGAAGATGACTTTTTTGATCAGTTTTTAGAGGATGAAGTTTTTTCTTCCATTTCTGTGTTAGAAAATAAATATACAGTGGTACCTCACAAGACGAGAAACTCACAAGACGAGAAACTCGCAGGACAAGCAAAAAATTAATCAAAATTATTCCGCTAGACGAGCCGCGACTCATGAGACAAGGAAACTTCATGCCAAACCTTGCACATCAGTAAGCATGCTCTGTATTTCCCATTCAGGCAACTCCGCGCAAGAGTTCTGCCGACGCAGCAAGCACACATATGCGTTCTGCTGACTCTTTCCTCATGCTTTACTCCATTGTTGCAGGCAGTGACCCCGTGCAAGAGTTCTGCCAATGCAGCAAGCGCGTGCATGCATTCTGCTGACTCTCCTCTCTCACAGTTTACTCCTTTCCCATACGGGCAGCAATGCGCGTGCATTCTGCCGACTCTCTCGCACAGTTTACTCTATTCCCATACGGGCAGCAGCGCACATGCGTGTGTTCTGCCTACACTGCCGCATGGCAGCAGGTCGACGTTCCTGATCACAATGAGCGATCAGTTGCTGCGCGATCAACTGCGCGATCAGCTCATGTGGAAAAAACTGCGCGATCAGCTCATGTGGAAAAACTCACAATGGAGCTCTCCTCTCTTGCTGCATAAACAGCATAAATTAAGTGAAAGGCATTCAAGAGATAGAACTTCCTGAGACTTCAGACTCCCAATTCAATCTCCAGGAAGTCCCCTTCCCTCCTCGCACTAAGAGCGTTCTTCCGGAACGGATTAGTCTCATCTTGTGAGGCACCACTGTAATTGTGTATTGCCATCCACTGGCAGTATATAAAATTGCAACATCTATTTACAACTTGATTTGAATCAGTTACAGATATTATTGGAAGCTGCTGTTAATATACTTCGTACATTATCTATGCAATTGCAGCAAAAATAGAAAATGAATCAAGAATTTGCAAATAATCTATATTATTGTGTTTATATGCAAGAACCTCTACATCCATACAGATCTTTACAATTATTGTGTGCATATAGCCATTGGTTTGCTAATATCAAGTATACTGAGCTAGTAATTTAAAGATTAGCTTATTTGATTAAAGTATATTCATTCTAGTATGTCATAACTGATAACTTTAACATGCTTTACAGGCTCTTTTTGAGTTCAAATTTGAATTTCTCCGAGCTGTATGTAATCATGAACACTACATACCCTTAAATCTTCCTATGTTATTTGGAAAAGGCAGGATTCAGAGATATCAAGGTAAATTTATATTTGACAAGAGTTAAATTGAGAGTCCTAAAATATTAAAATTATCTTTAGAAAAACCATTAATAAGAAATATATATTAGGATTTTGCATTTCAATAAATATAATTTCTTCTTCCTGCCTAAGTTCTCTATGTAATATAGTGGTAAACAAAAATACTTATTAATGTCCAATTTATTACATTTTCTGTTAGACATGAGGGGAGTGAACTACAATATGCTAGTTTTTGACTATCTTTGCTTTTTTTTTTTTTGAATTAGCTTTCCTTATATAGGAGTCATTTGATATTCCTGGAAGTAGGTGTGAAATATGTTTCCCAGTCATAAGCTTTTTAATTTTAAAAGCAATAGTGATATGTATAGAAAAGTCAATTTCATGTTTGAGTCATGTAAGAGTTTATCAGAAATAAACTTTACATTACAACATGACATATCAGGCTTCATTGGAAACAAAATATCAATGCATGAATATATCACAATAAACTGAAAAAAATAAAATTCAGGATGTTCTTTATCTTCTAGAGAATCTAGTAGATAGGGATGATCACAAGGTATAGTCAAAAAGTATGACAGCTATTAGGGTACAATTGAAGCACCCC